>JABASD010001324.1:0-42646 GCA_019776165.1 Pogonognathellus flavescens | reverse complement strand
TTGTGCGACTATAAGCCTAGCCTTAATCTGTTATCATAAAATAAAGAATACTCAAATGGTTGCACAAATATTACAGAAGAAAAGAAATATAACGTTTGCAACATGTACAAAGCTTTCTTCTATGTTCAAAGAAAAAAATTGAAAATAAATCTATTCCAAAGAATTTTATCTTCATAGAATATACCTATCAAAGAAAAATATGTACATATATAAAAATATTGCTATGCAATATATGTCTGATTGTTATTGCTTATTGAATGTCTACCTAGCCATTTTTCAATCAAAGATAGTTTTTAATAGAAATGAAATGCATTTTCAATAGCTGATTTTGAACAATACATTTAATTCCTCCATTTTCTGAATTTTGACTTACAATATTTCGTGTTTTAGTTGAAATATTATATCCTTTTTTATTTACTCATGCATGCTTTCCGAATTGTATTGTGCTGCAGGAATAATGGAAGAAAGCCACTCACAAAGTCTGGATGAAACAATAGAGATTCCAAGATTCCAAGTATTGTAAGGCCAAAAGTTGTGTAAACTCTAATTATGATAATTAGTATTTACGGAACATTTGTTTGTTTTTCTAACAATTCTTAACTAACAATTTTCTGTGATAGGATAACAAACAAAGCTGTTGGGGACCGGATGAAGGATTTTATGTGCATTGTTGAATTTGTTATCCTTTAAAGAAATAATTCCAATTGTAAAAGGAAAGGATTGTTGGAAAGAATCTTGGTTGAGTCTGAGCAGCATTGTTGAAAACATTTTAATGTAAGTTAAGAGGTTTGAGCTGTATAATAAAGGAGTGATTCCTTTCCATTTGAGACATAAGAACAAGAAGCAAAGCATCTAACGCAGATAATATATTTGTGGTGCACAAGGCCACTTTGAGCTACGGAGCTTAGAGACCTTAGGTTTTGTACCCGGGACTTTTATAACTATGAGAAAATAAGTCCTTATCGTTTTGTGCACTGTAATACCCCTCGTAAAGAAATCAGAGCGGATATTTTATTTGAGAGTGAAGACTGGGGAGTATAAGGCACTTAAGAAAAGTGGATGAACTCTTTTCATCGTCTCACAATCTGAATTAGTCAATGCGCCTCAGATATCAAAGAAAATGGGCATTGTGTAGTGCCTTATTGCTTAAAGCTATTCTTCCCTGCCATGTCTTTAACAAAATGAAAAGGACTCGAACAGAATTTATTTGAAGAGGGTTCCTGAAGCGAGAGTACTCTTAGTTACTGCTGCGTTGAGGCTGACAAAGCTAAAGCTTGTGGTTTTGTGCAGGTATCTACATTTAATACATTTGTATAAAATACAAATTTGTATAATAGTGCTTGATTAATTCAAGTGTACTCAACCAGTTCAAAATCATTGAAATTCTCATTTCTTGGTGGTTTTAATGTGGCTTCTTGCATATTTCTTACGTTTAAAGCTCAAAAACAAACTTAGCGTAATTTCTATTAAACGAAATAGCAAAATAACAATTATATACGCCTATTTTCTTTCTCTGTGATGTTCTTTAGTCATTTGAAGCAAGCAAGTGACTAAGGAAAACTTTAGAAAAACATGTGTGCGGTGAATGGTTTAATTTAAACCTTCTCCAAACACACGACGAGTCTACGTACAAATTTCTATGCTGTGATTTTTGAATAGATTTTCAGTAGAAATGCGTCCTTATATATGTAGTCTTTAAACTTGCATCTTTTCTCTTGGCAAGTTTAATTTATTCAGAAAGCTTGAGAAAATACCAGTTTCATGCTGCTTTTGTAACCTACATACAAACTCATCTTACATTTTCATCATCACCATTTCCAACTAGGTATCCAACTAGGTACTACTTTGTATGCAAAAAACTCGCGGAAAAGTTATTCATTGGGGAAAGTTAATTCGACGAAAGTATACCTATGTAGATAAAAATTCCCTTTTACTTACGCAAAGAAAACTTTTAAATATTTCCACAACTTTCAATAGCTTTGCTCTCCTTCTGAAATCAGAAACACCAATCAAAAACTAGTTCAGATGCCAAAAAATTAGTTTTTTAACTCCCATCAGCGCTTGCTTTTCCCTTTCCAAACTTTCCAATGGTATCCCCATCGAAGATGAATTTGTATAGGTAATGGTGATAGTAATAAAATAGATTGCATTCCACTACAGCTCCCACAAAGTAGGAATGATAATATATGTGACAAACAATACATGAAATGTGAAACATACCTATATAGGTATTATTCGATATTTACAGATTCTCAAATTTAAATCTACATGGCAAATTAGTTGCGATGAGACTTTCTTCTTAAAAGTACATACGCCACATTTGATATATTTTTAAGTCACTACTAGCATATGGTACATTTAAATTTATACAGTTGCAAGAAAACATGGCGCATCCAAAATTACTTATTTGTTGTAAATAGGAATCTTGAGTGAGTGCATCTATAGCGTTTCCATATTAAATTTGCTTAAAATTCCCAATCATAATTACTTCGTTGGCTCTAACTATACATAATAATATTATTAACTCAAATTGTGTAACAAGAGCGTTGATTTTTTCAGTTTACTGAGAAATGCAAGTGTAGAAAAACTTTTCTAATATTTATGGAAGTTAGTTTGAAGAATGAGTAATTCAGTAATTGGCTGTCTGAATTGCGTGGGAAAATGAATGAGATAATTTGACAAGTGGAATACCAACTATCCAGATTGGCTCGTGAACCATATTAAGGGACTTCGGTAGTTTTCTTGATTGTTGGATGAGCGTTGTACAGATAAGATGCACTTCTCTGTATGCTACATACGTGCAAGGACAAATTACTTATATTATGTGTATGGCTTATACACGGTGCATAAAAGTTTGTTTTTTATTCTTGATATGAATTATTTGCTCCATGGGGAGTTTTATATTATACCAATCATAAGTTTGTGCCTTTTACTTGTAACTTAGATGTTGGATGTCTTTTCCTTTCGGTCAACTTCATTCTCAATTTTCCAGTATTCAGCTATTTTTCATCGCATACACATTATATGCGACTACGTTACTATGTAGGCTAGGTTCAAACATAATATAATGTATAACCTAATAAACTCTAGTTACTCTTGACTCGACTGGCACTAGCACTACGGAGGAGGATTTAATATATTTTATTGACTTTGCAAAGTTACGAGGCTACAATATTAGTCGGATGGCACCTGCTATGTACATCCACGCTATATAAATGAAAGAGTTGTCTACCCGGATTTGAGTCTGAGTCAGCCAGAACGAAAAAGATATCTTCTTATCAAATCTGCGCTGTATTCGGAAAATGGATTATTTTTAGCATCTTGGGCAACGAAAGACGAATGCCAGCAATTCTTACGTAGTACTTGTCTATTACCGTATTGCCGCTTTTAGAAGCCGGGGCTTCTAATATGCCAAATCCATAATTTGAGGAGGCTTCTATTGAAGGGAGGCTAGTAATGAGGGAGGTTTTTATTTATGAGTCTGGCAAAATTATGATGAAATATTTCAATATAAAACGTATAAATATATGGTTTTTCTATGTATATTTTTGACTTTAAACTGTCAACATTTTTTAAAATGTGGGACGTTTTGTAAGTATTAAACTAGTCTCTTAACCTTTTCTCATTTTTAATACAAATTTTATCCTACGAAGCTTGCATCTTACTTCGCTGGGTAAACATTAGTTTTTTTGGGGGGCTTCTAATTGAGGGAGGCTTTTAATATGCCAAATTCTTGTGGGGAGGCCACTATTAGAGGGATGCTATGGAGGGGAGACTTCTAATAGGGGCAATACGGTAAGCACAACATTGTAGAAATCGCGTGCTTTTTTCTTGCAACAGCCCATTGGCAACATACAACACTAATCCTCTCCTACCCACCACTCAACGTAAAAGCCACTTTCCCTTATTTCGTACATTAATCTACATGCATTGTCCATGTTGCAAAAAGTATCTCACAACTACACAATACACTGAATAGACACTTTCAGGAAATTTCTTTTCTCCCATATACCTACCGGCTTTTCAATCAACTTGCTTCAGAAACTTTGTCCAGCGTACGAAAAAGCTAAATAATGAAAATCTGACTATGTATGGTGTACAAGACACAGTCAAATTTACATTTCAACCTCATTTGCGAAGGGTTCTGTAATTTGGCGAATCTTCATTGTTCATTAGTCTATTATGTACATACACGAACAATTGATTTACTCTGATTTGGATTTGCGTGTATTACAGATATCTATTTAATAGCCAATAAACGACTAAATTTAATACTCTTTCCTTGATCATTCATTTCGCATTCGCATCATTACTATAACGAAATTTTATACCATCTCATCATTCACATCCGGTTTAACTTATCGTTAGAAACCTTGGTGACACATTAATGCACATGTAACATAGTTACAATATAAAACCCAGACAATTAGCTATTTGATTTGATGAGAATATATAATATTTGGTAATATTTGCGCGATTATTCAGTGTGTATTGGTATATAATCAAAGGGTTTCAATTTAAACGTGGGACTGGGACCGTTCTTCATTCGTCTCATCTCACGGATGGACCCACATAGAAGACTAAACACGAGCAAGGAATCTAACTTGGAATATATCGACGGCATCAAGAATCAAGATCAAACATCGGCTCGATCATTGTATGCTCCATCGATTTTTGAAAAATATTAACCTAATGATGGCACCAAGGGAAATTACCATAATTGGTTTGGAGACAAACATGAATCGTGTGAAGATGGTATTAAAAGATTTGAAAGAAAGAGTCCAAAATGAGGAAGGTGTTTTAAAGACTCTCAATTCCAAAATTCAGGTACAATGAACACAAACGCATGTTAGGTAATATTTAATTGTGGATTTGAATGTTATTTAATTAAGGGTATTTCCTTAACTTAATAATTAATTGTTTTATTTCCAAATATGCCGATTTCAGAGCAGTTATGAATATGTGAAACCAGAGTCAGAAGATTTGAAAGGCAAAAGGAATGTATTGCTGACAGTAAAGAAGAACAAGAACAAGACGGCTGACGCGTTCAAAATACTGGAAGAAATGCAGTCTCTCTTGGACAAGTTCAATGATTTTCGACGTGACACAAGACACGCAACCAACTGTTTAAGGGTAATTTAATATTTGTAGAATGACATTGATATTCTTGAATTATAAATAATTAAAAGTGTAAATTGTACAAGTGGTGGTAGGTTGCCCAATTTATTTCGTTTGTTCTTCTTCAGAGTTATCAGAAGATACTTCAGGGTCACGAGAAGGAGTATAATCATTGTGAAATGGTTTACAAATTGAACATATCATCAGGGTCGGAGAAGTACGGGGTGGTACACAAAAGCATGATCCATATGGTTGCTCTTTCACTCCCTACTTTTAAATGGTAATCAGAGTAATTATGTCCACTTTTATATACAAGTAATTCACGAACGAAGTTTTCCCTCAATTTATTTTCATGGAGTGTAATACGTTGTCTTTTAACATGTAACACAGGGAGCTTCAAAATTGGAAGTACAGGGCACAAGACTTGCTGGACGAATATAATTCGCTGCTTCTTAACACTCGATTCGATGAATTAATGGAGAAATTCGACAAGCTATTGCAGAATAGTTAAATATTGCAAATGCTGAACCAAGTAAGGTTTAAGGTTTGAATCTCTTGACTTTTGTTGTACAAGATTTGTATCATCAACATTAACTAATTAACCATGTTGTTGACCATGTGTTGAATCGTTGAAATAAACTGATTGATATAATTATTACTCTTTTCGTACACATTAATTAATTAATTTTCTTAAAAGAAGATGAACTAATTGTAGGGTAGTTTTTTATAGTTGATTGTATTCAGTATTCGAGAGACGAAGATTTTGAACAAAGATTTTATTCCCAACTACAAATATTAAGTGTATGAATTGGCATGTTTGCTTATTATTGTTAATTGTTAGTAAAAAGAGAAAAAAAGTAAGCAAACTTCATAAATTTCGTTAATAGTATCAAGCAAAGAGTAAAGCTACTCAATAAGGTGAATTTATCGAAAACCTGATAAAAATTAAAGGACAAAATTAAGGCTCTAGCATTTTGAAACAATGTGATAGAATTGGTGTAGGTTCCGTAAAAACTCCTATGTAGGCTACAAACCATCACAGTTACTATCTACAATGTACTTCAACTGTTTTCAAATATGGTAGTTTTCTGTTGTCAGTAAATCTGTCATTCAATAAATCTTGGTACAACTTGCGAGAAAATAATACAAGTAGTTAATTTGCTATGCACTACTGACTGAAGTATAACGCACACCATGCATCTGTGAAAAATTGCAGGCGTTTACTTTGGACTTGTAGTTTGGGTAGGATGTAAAATACAAAGCAAAGTGCACGGACTTATAAGGAGGTTTTACACATTGAACTCAACACAGTATGTACTTTGCTTACATGTATGCTTTTCTAAAACGAAACAATTTGTCTTGTATATACTTACATTTTACATTCGTTTTTCAAGTTGAAGGAAAAGTTGGACTATAATTTAACCTTGTGTCAAGCAAGAAATATATTTTCTAATTGCAACAGACAAAAACTCCACTCCCCAGAAATACACTTGAGTTGACTAAGAGCTGGGTTCGGGAGTTCTGGATAGATAAAAGAGATTGTGCATTCATTTTGTCAATGTCAGTCTTCGTATAGCTCACATTTCTTGGAGCTTTATGAGTCCCTGGGTTTTCTTTTCTGTCAGTTCTTCTTCATTTCATTAAACAACCAAAACACTTCTTCCAGCACACTTCTTATTACATTGCTTTGGTTCATATAATATTATATTGCATTTCTTTGTTCATTCAATGTCGTTTGTGTGTACTCCTTGTGCATGCAGTAATACAGAAGAAAACGCTTTGACAAATATGGAGTATAAATCAGTTTACAAAAATTCTTTCATGATTTTGAGGTCACGAAAATGCTAACGGAAAATAAGTATATTGCTCATTCCTGAACAACTTTTAACAATCTCGGTTTGCTTTGTTGCCAATATTCTGTAAATAATCGTAATACTAAAAATCTAAACGTACTACATAAGCATGATTTACAGTACTGTAGAAAAATTGTTTAATAAAAACAACAACGATAAGTTGTTCTTGTGATCTCCTTCTGACAACGTTACTGTACCTTCTGGGACAAAAATGTGTAGGTACATCTTGCGGTACTGCTTTACCATAAAGTTTTATGTACCTTCACTTTAGTTGAAGTACAATAATGTGCCAGCGACAATATTTTTATTATATTATTTACAATTTCAACAAACCGAGGTTCTAAGTTGTTATATCTAAGAGTCATAACCATTTTGTCCTTTTGTAATCTAAATTGAAATAAAGAACGTTTGAAAATTTAATTATGAATTTTCTCCGAAGAGGTTCTCCATTAAAACGGAACTCTAAGTTATGCAGCCATGTTTTTTTATTTTCAGATTGTGTAGCAGTGACAGAGTAACAGTAACACTGCTACTATAGCAGTGCACAAGTACCGTGTAGTATGGTTGCAAAATATCTCAATGTACCCCAATTTAAAAATAGATTTCCGGATTTGGAGTAAAACCGGGATGCTTTTGCAGGAATTCTGTTAAGAGACAGATTTCATTTGTAGCTCCAAGCAGTGCACATCACAAGTGAAATTCCTTGTTAAATGTAAATGAAAACATTGATCAAATCTGTGTTAAATTTAAAAAGTGGAGCAAGTAGAAGGAATGAAGTACATAGCAGTTCTCTCGCATTCCGAAAAAAGAGTTCTTTCTATTATCTACACCATTGTAACCTCACCATGTCGCACGAGGAAATAGGAATAATATATCTGTCTTCAAGAGTTATGCTTTCAACCTTCAAGTGTCTTCTTGCGATATGATCATGCTTGTAAAATATTACGTTTTGACCATGGTGTTTATTACGTTAAGAGGAAGATACAGTAAGATGTAGTAAATATATATAATATTAACATATGTGACAGCAAACATATGGACACACTACTTCAAAATATATTCAATTTACTAATACCGTACTTTATTGATTTGTAGGGTCCGCAAATGATTATTTGCAGAGAGTTATGAAACTTTGTGCTTCTTCTTTCTCTTTTGTGTGGATTTGTGCATCTTGTCCACAAATGCATTAAGGCGAATAATACTTCATGTAAAAAAGTAAATTCATTTTGTACACATTTCGAAACTTACTGCTTACTTTCAAAAGTTCTCAACTTGAAATAAACCATATACTGATTGTGTCGACGCAGTATTGCACAAGAAAATTGTCTGGTGTTTTATTATTTTGGAATGTTGGAATCGAAATTGAATTATGCAAGTTATTATTTTGACGTTCATATTATGAAAATTTGCATTTGAATTGCTCGCAGGCAGTAATATTGCGTATCCTGTCTGTTATACAGAAGAAATATTTACAAGCATCCATTGATACAAAACGGTATACAAATTGAATGTGCCAGAGGTCATAAAGGAGTTCACCGATTGAAACCATCTTCGAACTCATCCTTTCAACGGACCTGTAGAATACGTGTACCAAATATTAAGTCATTGTCTGAAACCGTTCTACAGTTATCGTGGATTTCTTTACGAAACGCACTGACAGATATTATTGCACAATTCCATTCAAGACGCATTTTTTGTTCAATTTGCATGAAATCCTCTACTGTTAAACATTTTATTGCTTCTCTCTGAATAAATTCACATGCTCATACATCATAGTCACGACTATTTCTTCGTTATATATTTGGTGACATTTGAAGAAAGTTTTCAATTTTCAAAATGTCAAATTCAAAATTTAGAGTGAAGAGTATGAAATTATAATAATTATAATTTCATACTCTTCACTCTAAATTAGACACCATTAGGTAGGTGTCTAATTATTAGACACCTACCTAATGGTTTTTGTTTTTGTGCAAAAAACTAAACTGCCTATTTGCTATTTGTTTGAGTGAAAATTTTCACCGAAAAAGATCTTGAAACATCGGTAATTCTACACAGCAAAGCTGGAATTGTTGTTTTAAAACGAAAATTAAATTTTGGGCTTTAGTTATTCTCAAGTTTTAGCTAATTTACAGAAAAGAAAAGTTTTGTTTATTGTATTATTTTATTGTTTTATCGCTAAAGGTTTTTATTGTTAAGTACACAGACAATAGGTAGAGGAATAGGTTACTAGTTTTGTACTTATTGTTAATGTTACCCCTTTGAGGCCTAACACTAAGTAAGTACAAAAATGCGGTTTGTTACTTTGAGTGCTCTTGACAAATTCATGTTTTTTGTAGCACTTACTGAACAATTTGCAACAACAAGAAACAAACAAGACCATAATAAAGGCAAAGTTTGCTCTGTTGTTCTTTCTCCATGCGGAAAACTGTTAGGTACATAAAACGACGACAATTTAGATGAAGCAATAAGGTAAAAGTAGGAAAAAAGTTTTCATTAATATCCAACATCCAAGTGCAGTTCAAGTGGTAAACATTCAGTTGAGTGCTGGTCCTTGCACGTTAATAACTAATTTTATTTCATAATGGTTCAGAATAATGTCTCATTTTATTCCCCGTGGTGTGCAGATGTTGCAGTGCTATATTGAAGCTGCAAATAACCTCTAAGCCAGTGTCGCACAATAGCAGCTTTAGAGTAAATCTTCCAACTGACACAAGGGCTTCAACAGAAACTGAACTCTAAAATACAATCTCATTCTCATGCTAGAACGTTATTATATTATTATATTATTTGTATTTACAATGATCCTGCAAGCTGAAATAATGTTCAGTCTTAAACCGTTAAAAAAGCTTGAGCTTCGTATAATCCAGACGATTACTAATCTTCAGACGTTAATAATAAATATACAAGTACGCACCATATATTGGGCAGATTGAACATACAATACATACATCTAACAGAACATACATTTTTTCAAATTAGGTTCTAACGTGTAACCTGAGAGAAATTACATAATATACCTTGTCACAATTATTGATATTTGTGTCGGTTATTATTAGTACTGAATTGTTACATAAGTACTTACAATTAATAAATAAATACATAGTATCTGTACAATTGGTTTTCTGTTACTTGGAAGGCGTTGAAACAATATTTTTGATCAACGATGCTATGTGTATGCAGATAAAATCAACCTACCATGTAAATTATGAAAAGTTGTGAAAATAAAAGCCGGGACTAAAATTAGAGGATTTACGGGAGTCATAATATTCGTCAGCCTGCGTGTATATAGAAGCTTTACAGAACGTGGACATTCCACATAGTTTCAATTTCAAGAGTACCAAGCGCGACGGTATTAAATGCTGCTTTCACTCGATCGATTTGGTATTTTCTACACTCATTCATGTTGTACGAACTCACTGCATGTCTTGTTATACACAGGTTCAACTACGTAATGGATGCTATACATGAATGCAATCTGCTGTGTGTCAGATTATCCCTGAAGTAATTACCTATAACTATAAAATATTCATGTGTGTTGTAATCCAATCAGAAGTCAGCCCTGCAATGTTGTCATAGCAGACATTATTTATGTATACATATTATACTATAATAATAATAATTGCTCGTGAGAAACATGAGAAAATTTAAGCTTGAGAAAAACATTTCTTCAGCTTGTAAGAACAATTGAGGCTAGAGAGTACCTTAACGAAAGCAAAGTTGAAGAATTTGAAATTGATTTAAGATGTTCAGAGTCACAGGATTAATCAAACGTTCATCCTTATCAAATCTAGCTATCTATTTTCCAGATAAAACTAAAAATCAACTCTCACGTCATAAATAATCTAGAATAATGAAAAATATGCGAATAATAATTTCATGTGATAATAGTATTTTCGCACGAGTCTATAATTGGCTATGGGATTTAGATTTAAGTATTAATTTTTATTCGTACAACGTTACAATGTGAAAACATCTTATACCTAATTGCACTAAAAGACAATTTTTCTAAGCCAGAGAAACGTCACTGCAGATATTTTACATAAAATATGAAACAAAGCAAGACATGCAAAACAATTTCCGCTGCTGTAGATTAAGAACGAGAATTGTCTGACGAGTTGAAGGACTCGCATTAAGGGAACAGAGGAAGTAAAATAATACTTTTCCCGTAAGGACACAATTTTGATAGAAGCCGTCCCAAATAATACAATGGCATTCAGTTTCGTTGAAAAATATGTATACAGCAGGGATGTTGTCGACATTTATCATATTAGAATTGCAATCTGTTTCAGTCTGCTTCCAATGCGCACCATTTCCTTTTTTTAAGTCTAATCGGCCACCGTCATATTTTATAATGCTTTCATCCAGATGTACGAACAGATATTTTGTCTACTTTATTTTTGCTTGGTTACACAGTACACGCTGTCACATTTCCCTGGATATTTATAAGCTACGGTGGTCACCTATGGTTAAATCAACAGTAAATTGAGAATATCATGGGAATACTTACTCAAATGTGTCTGACTGTGACAGGTTATTGCCTTCATGCTAACAATTTAGATAAACTCCTGATCACAATTCTACATAGAATACACGGACATACACTCAAGCTGTCTCAGCCACCTTATTGCCTTCGATTACACAGAGATGCACAAAATACTAAACTACTGTAAATTGGTCAATAGAAATGTCTATTAATGTTTGAATGAAATCTTGCGAGTACTATGTATCGTAAGATACATTTATGAGAATACTTTGCTGCAATGAAATACATAGCATGAAAATCTATATTTTATTTTGCATATAATTAATAAGACAAGTAGTGCCCTACAAGCGTAATGAACATAGCAAGCAGTATTAATATACGTAGTTCAAAGTGCAATGGCATAGCATTCATATTATTAACCTATAAACAAAGGTAAAATAGCCATTGGAATTGCAGAGGTAAGTGATGCTGCGGTAGAGTCGTTTAAGTAGAAGGGGTTAACAGTGTATACTATCAGTGTATAGATTGGTTATGTTACCGGGTTGGTAATGCGTTCGGGTGGGTAGGAACATTACGTCTACACTAATTACTAATAGTACCTTTATATGTATATCTATACTATAGTAATAATATTTTTATAACTCAAAGAACATTTTCCGATAATATTTTGTGGAAATGGGTACAATGTTATTTTGTTATATAGTTGTATTACGTATTTTGATTTTCATATTTAGTATTTCAAACCAAAATATTTGTCTAGTATTTTGATCGTCTGTGTATTTCCTACCATCATTCTACAAATAGGACAAGCATGTCGGCACGTGTGTATTTGACGGAAATTACGATCTAAATTGACAGAAACAGACTCGAAGACACGTACCATACAAATAATAAATTGTTAAAGCACGACAATACGAGTGGTGAATAATAGACGAGGTAGAAATGTCACTATTAGTTTAATCACCAAGCTATCTGTAGAGGAAACTGTCAATTGACTGGTTAGGCAATATTATATAATCATAGTGATATTGAGTAGAATGGTTGACATTCCAAATTGCTTTCCCTTATCATTGCATTCAGCAGAAAATCCATCGTGCCCTTTCTCAGTGACACGACAAAAACATGCTGTCCATTTCTACACAAGATTTTGGTTTCAAGCTCAATGAGCTGGAATTGTAGAAACCTTTATCCATATCGTTAACATATTTTTGTCAAATAACCCTTTAACAGGTAATCAAGTAATGTCATATTCAATTCAATCATCGAAACCAATGCACGTAAGTAAAAACTATCCTTGTATCAATTCTATTTTCTTGCAGTCAGTAAACAAATGCGAGGTTCCTTGTGGCGATGCTTTCTATCTGCAGAGGGAAAGCAACATGTTTTTCAAAATATCATATTAACATCGAAGAAAAATTTGCTCTTCCTCAAATCAATGTCCACATCCATCTTTGTTTTATATTATTACGCTTTTATTTTGGCATTTATTGTTTTTTCAGAAAAACATATTATTGTTGTTTACATTGTCAATATTTACAGTAGTATTTCTGGTTGCGGTGAAAAATCGTACACATGTAAGTATGTAGGTACTTTACCTGAATATTAAACATGTGCTGTTTACCTGCCCGCAATACTAATACAAATATAATAATAATCATATATCAGCTCACGAGTACTTTAACGTACACTTTCTTTCAGAAACGGATTCATGACGTTGTAATGCTGGCGTGATACATGGGAAGAAATATTGAAAGGATTATTGTATAGATATACGCACTTATTGGAGAAAGATGGAACACGTGTAAGATATGAAAGGAAAATGAGCGTCTCTTGTTTCACTTATTTAGTACAACGAAGCGCACGTCAGAACCCACTTTGAAGATATATCATGTTTGGTATTATGATGGCAGCTAAGCTACCCACGCAAGAAAAATAATTTTTCTTTGTGGCAGATCAAACGCAACCTTTGAAGGAAAAGATAATTAATTGGTCATTGTTGACAGTTTTGTGCAGTGAGGAATCGTGAGATAGAGGTTTGAGCATCACCGTCAAAAGTAATGTAGCAGAAATAAGAAAATGTCGTCTGTAGGTTTATTCTTCGTCTTATGGTATTACGGTTGGTAAGATTGTGAGATGAACATAAAACTACACAGTGGCTTCAAAAGACTTGATCTTGAAGCATATTTTTTGCATTCATTATTCACAACGTGAAGGCTAATTACGGCTTACGGCTTTTAACGTTAACGTTTATTTTGTTATTAATGAGAATAATGCAGAGAGTGCCCTGGTTAATAACAAATATGACTGGAGACAATTCAGACAATCACCACAGGAAGTTATGTGAATTTATACGCTGTAAAAGTAAAAGTGCATTAGGTACTCTTAATGCATCGCCCAGCATGAGAGTCAAAGGCGTATCTGTGTAAAGGCTCACCAGACTTTAACCCCTCTAGAAAAAAATTGTTATTTGCCAAAAATTTCATTTTTTACCTTTGTGCCACTCTCCAACCGTTGGGGCCCTCTCCATTTCAAAATCCTAGATACGCCATTGATTAAAGTTATAAGGAAAAAAGGGAGGAAGTTAAAATTGCGGACTTACTTTCTTTTTATTACGAAGTATGGCTGCATCCCGAGTATCTTCAGCGTTCCCAGGAACAGTGGCCCCCCAAAGACGATGTGACATTCGGACGTATGCTGCGGTAATTATCAAAAGTGGGAGAAAGTACTGAATGATAACCAGAGACAGAAGGTAGTAACGTCGGAATGTATCAGATAGTCCCATGTTTTGACAAAACGGCTTGATTTTCCCTTTCTCCCTTTTCTCAATTACCCTTCATGAAACAAAACAAAAATTTGATTGTAAAATTTATTTAACTCAGCATGCATATATCTCAATGATTTATTGGATAAATTTTTATTAGCAACGGAAAGGAAGAATAAAACATTCAAAATTTAAAACGAAAATAAATGCCTAAATAAGCTACATAAGTAAATTAAAACCATATAATTATTACTAATTATGCAATTACACTGAGCGGCTGTACGAAATGAACCAATTCAAGAACAATATTTTTAAATTAATTGACAGATATGCGTTTTAAATAAAAATATTAACTTTTTCAGCAGTTAATAAAAAATAAAATTGTATGTAGTTAATAAAAACACTTAAAACTCTGGTGGGTTTCGAAAATGTTCGAGAATTTATTTATTTACGAAACATAATGCGGTACAAATAATTCGGAATTCGATTATCGGTGATTTTAATCCATTTGCATTTAAAACCTGTTACAGCTAATTAACTTTCTAGCCACCGCAAAGGCAAGGTCATTGATAACTTAACTACAGTAGAATATAGTCGGCTCTGATTTGTTCTCGACGAAAACAGATAGGAAATGAATGAACTGATTCCACACGCTAATTTAGTTGCGCACTTCGCAGTTCGCTAGCAGAGATTCAAGTAAAAGCAGAATTTGGTTAACTCACAAAAGTACGCAAATAAGCTGAACAGTAACCCGATGAAGGTTACTAAATTTCCTAAATTTTTATTGACTAGAAAGTTGTTCACCAATAAAAAGGAAGTTGGGATCTACCATACAATAATAGTTAAAAAAATTAAGGTGACTTTCTAGACAACTGTGCACAATGCATGTTATTGCTATAATAAAAGCCAACTTTTGTATCATTTACCGAGGTCTACCATAACACGACACCAGATAAGAAGAAGTCCTCGCTGGGGGGAAACAGTTTATTATTGACTAGAGTCTGACAATGAAGCCACCATTGCATTACATTTCCATATATCGTACAGCAGGGACATTTTCCTTCTTAAGTTTCTTGCAACCGAATCTGCAGAGCTAATCGTGGACAACTTACGGTGCGGGATCAATATAAGGAACTCCGAAAGTGGAATGCGGAAGAATTGAAGTTAATTACTATAATAACGTGTGATGATGCTATTGGATGGAAGCGTAAATTGTACACTTCGTGAAATAGAGTGAAAGTTGAGCTGATGAAACCGGGAATTGGGTTTCATAGCAGTGATTTCTGCAAACCACAAATGAAAAGAGAAACACAAATTACAGGGAAAACCTAAAATTAATCGAACGATCAAAGGAAAAGAAGAAATGATCAAAGAATAAAGTTAATCAATGAAAAAAGAAATGAAAGATATATTATTGTTGGCTTGTTGGATCAACTCTATAAACTTCCCAGACAGTGCAGTCTTAGAAAGTTGTTAGAGTTATTTATTGTACATGTAGGTATAAGTCCCAGACAAGGGAGTCTCATTTCTCTATCAACAATCTCACACGAAACCACTAAGCGTCGCAAACAGAATGACATAGACAGACACACAATCATTCTCATACAAGTATCTTGCGATACTTAACAATAAGCCAACATCAGACACCTCAGATATTAAAATAAACGTTATAAATAAATTATTACAGCATTCAAGCTCAAACTGGAAGATAGTACTACGGTTTATTCACACACACAATAAAAATAACAACTCTCACGAGTATAAAAACTAAAACTGTATTTATTTGCCATTCAATCGTCACTCACATCAATATCACAACTAACAATAAGTAGAAGAGAGTTTTTCATTTCTATTATTAACCTTTCACTGCCATCGCTGCTAACTATTTTCAAGCTTGGAGAAAATACATTACTCAAATTACGCAATGAAAATACATTTTGTAAAATTGTTCTAAATATTAAAATACTTCTCTGAAAATAAAACATTTTGTGTGTAAAATACAATTCAAACAACAAATACAGAACATTGTTATTATTTACTAGTTAAATAAATAAACAGAATGAAACGAATTTTATAACTCCATTCCGCCTCATATTATTAAGCAACAGAGTCATAGAGTTACTTTATGCGAATGGGCTGTGTGTCCGTCCGTGTGGCAGTTTGCACGATAACTCTAACGATAAGAATTCGATAAGAATTTTCGCCGAGTTGTATGTTGATGTGCCAAAATGGTGAAATAGATAAAAAAATATTTTTTGAGATTTATCAAATGTCAATACCAAAACAATAATATAACGAATGGGGAATGGTATTGTGTTTCTGTAGTTCTTCTCTCCCTCATTAATTTTGTGTGGAATCCGGTAATAAGAATTATGAAGAGATAATAGCTTAAAAGCTTATATAAATGAGTTTCGATTTCCTTTGTGAGAAATGGTGTGGTGGACGGATGGATGCTATAATGGAACAATATATTATTGGACAAGTTGAGGTGTATTTTGGTAATATCAATTCGGTACTATTCCTAAAGGTAAGAAAAGGCAATTGGAGCAGGTGGTGTGATGGAACCGACTGACAAAGAGGAGAAAATAAGTTAGGATGTGTTTTGTTGCCTGAGAAAGCCAATTTGGTGTGTTATAAGTCGTAATAGGAGAAAGGAGATGAAAGTTGAGCAAATGCTGTGTGCCTTTCAATTCAATCATTCCCATCACCATGAATCTCTGTCATTGATTTACCGGTTCCCAGGTTCTACCCAGACATGAAAGCGATCCAAATGCTTTGGCAGTGCTACCTATTTCTTGAGTCCGAAGGCAGCTGGACGTTGAAACAATATGAAAACGGGACTTGTAGCACTGATGCAGGTCAAGCAACGAAAATGAGAATAGATCCCTACAATTCAACGAATTTGGGCTTTATCCAAAGAGACTGTGACTTCCAATCAACTTAGAAGTGCCTTGCCATGTGTGTCTAATGCACTGATGGACTTGCCCTTTGCTTTACGGCTGTACAAACGGATAGCACTCGGAGATCTATTATAAATGGCTGACAAGTTCCACATACTTCTTGATGCATTATCCAAATGTACACTTACTTCTACTTTCACCCTGCTTCTTTTATTTACCTTCGTGCAGCCGTGATTTGCAATCTCGTGCTCCATTTCCTCTCCTTGCCCCATTACTAACAGCAACGCACATTAAACACATTCATTTACTGCAGTAGGCTAAAAGAAGCTCCACTGTTTACCTAGAGAGAGGCACATTGTTCCCGTAACATTTATCTACGTCTTTGTACAAGAAATCAAGTCAGTGTATTCATAGGCCATTAATACAAATGTGTGCTCAAACTCTTTCTTACAGCGGAAAATGAATCCAATCTCCAATGTGAAAAAAACTAAATTGATGGCTTTGACTTTTATATCGGCATGTACACAAAAATTTATTAAACACTTCTAAAGTGCTCTAATTTATCAAAATTTGCCATGCTGCCCAATAAATGTTCACTTTTACCACTTTTCATTTAATTTATTCGTCCTGTACTGTTCGAACAGAAATACTAACGTGAAATGAGAAACCAAAAGTACATTGGAATGTCAAGTATTTTAAATAATGTCATGTCATTACAAAGAGCAAATTTAATATTCACTTCATAATATTAAGTGTATTGTACTATTCTATCTGTATATAGGGTGAATCGAAATGTTAATTCAGTGTCGTGAACCGTGAAGTTTTCATGAAAGCTTGGACAGATTCTTAAGAGCCAATCATGAATCGTGTGCACTTCCGGACCACATAAACATTGCAGTGCAAGGAATGGAATCCTTAATTAGCTAAAGACTTGGCAATGTTTATAAGTAAGAATTGATATGTTTCTGAGAACAATGGTTCCTTCTGTGTGACTAACAGTTATTTTTTGCTGCTATAAATAACGTTTTTTCTACAAATACATTTTTTAATCAGGAAACCTAAACATGGTATACTTCAAGGGCTAGCATGTGCAAAACTATTCACAACCAAGCTATACCTATCTTCTGAAGCATTATCCAAGTTTTGGTCTTCAGATTTCAACGAATATTTAGACAGAAGTGAGAAAAAAAGTATTGAAATATATGCAGCATTGGTTAATGGAAGCAGTACTATAAAAAATAATTCCCTCCCATTTACAGTATTTTATCGAAAAAATGTAAAATTTTAGAAACTATCCCGTATAAAATTAAAATTAAAACCAGCACAGTAATAATCAGTATAATCTTATTTTAATTAATAATAAAACAAATGTTGACATCATTGGAATATGTGTACCAAGTTTGTCATTTGTCTGAGTTCATTTTTATTCGATTTACAGATCAGCTGCATAAGACCTCGTGAGATCGAAGAATGAGAAAAACGCATCAAATGATAAGGTCTATCGTATTGGTGAATGTAAATATAATGGGAGCAAAGCTATAAACAATAATTCTAATAAAAAATAATGCTAATATAAATAATAATACTTCTATTTTCAGTACTTTATCGATATCAATATTGAAGCAGGCATCACGTATAGGTATATAAACATAAATATAAGTAGCCCGAAAAGCATAAGTTGTCCTTGCTTCTATATATTATGCTGTCTCACTTCGTTAAAGAAGATAAAATATTCATAGAAAACTCTATTTATGCACAATTTTACTAAAGCGTTGACATAATAAATGATGGAATAAGTCGATGTAATTTAAGTAGCGTAAAATCTGATTTTCTACGCACGCAATACAATAAAAAGTAATGTTCACCAAAAACACATTATTGACGCATTAAATGATCACAAGCTACATTTTCCGTGATAGATTATATGTGTGTAATCGACAAAGTTTGCCAAACATAAAAATTGTATTAGCACCAATAAATTTATACTGAATCATAGATATCTCCGTAAGTTGCAGTTTCCAGAAAAACCAATAAAATTATGAATAACTTTCTGGTTCGATAAAGATTAGGTATATTCGTTCGTCCACCAGAGTTTTCATATGTCATAAAATATATATTGGGCGACTTTGACAACTTTTTGTCTGGCACTCATAGGCGTACAATAGTTCAGATTGAGCAGTAATCCAATATCGTCAAAGGAGTTCATTGACTCCAAGTCTGTTACACGAATACAGCTCGAGATTTAAGATAGAAAGGAATAGACAGACAGCAATGTTCAAGTAACCCTTAGTGCAAACCATTCTAACGACATTGACATGAGACAGCTATAGGTGCATTAGACACCAGTTGAAAGGGAACTGTGGGAAAATATTTTTTGGCTTATTGGCAGGTACTGTTACTCGTTGTCTGTTTCTGTGTCCCATGTCAGTGTCATTTAGTCACATTCTTCGTGCTATTCATGAAGAGCCTTCTATATACAATATATTATAGCGGTGATAATAAAAGTTTGCCAGTTATTTCCGGCCAAAATTAAACTTTACACTAAACATTTTCTAATCAATTTCGTATGACGATTTTTATCTGTTTTGAAGTGTGGCCCATTTCAATCAATTTTTTATTGCACTGAGAATTCTACTTCAATCTCATTGAAAAATTCTGCAGCCACCTTAAGATAAAAAACTAGATTAAGTTTTGTGACTACAATTTAACAATGACTTGATGAAAACTCTGGAAAAATTGAACTTACAACTTTCGTTTTTGCATGTTTGAACATGGTGACATTTTCTCAATTGCATATTTTTTATATGCTAGTTTATATCTGTGTAGCATAGAGTTCAATTAATTTCTGCCACTGCCCTTTGCGGTTTGATTCCTCATCGAGAAAATAAACGGCATGACTGTGACACTTCTAAATGTTAGAATCCGATTGTGTTTACATGGACAAAAGACAAATTAAACATTGATAGTGTAAGGTACGAGGATGTTCTAAATGTCATTCTATTTGTTATTATTAGTAGTATAATGTATTATTAACTGTAAAATGATGAAGGATCTAATAGTTAGCATACATTGGAACAATCAATTGATGTCTGCAGAATCATTTAAAGCTGCTTGTACTACATGAGCGAGTGTACATTTAAAAGGACATTTATGTCCCACAGTCGCTATAAGCTACATGCATCGAGGGAAATAAAAGTTTTTGGCTCGTTCAGCATTTCCGAATGTCTATTGCACAATGAATTTTTTATTTTCGTTTTACAACATCAATGCTGTGTACAGATAAAACTTTCTCCCGCTTGTACTGCACTTGGAGAAAGTCCAAATAGTTTAAATGCAATTTTGCGTGCAGGGGACAGAATGGCGGTAAAACGCCCATTAATAGTTCTATTCTGACTCCACTGAATTGTAGACACAGATAAAACTATCTCAATCTTTTAAGCCTGCATTCAACTCACAAACCAGCTACTATTTCACATTTGACTGCTTCACTACCAACAAATCTACAAAGGAATCATCCGGCTCCCGTATTGTTTTACCGGTTATAATCCCCCAGATTCCAAAAAGGGGTCATTTGAAAAAAACGTCCAGTTTTTTACCTTTTAACCTCTTCCAAATCTCTCGAGCTTTCCAATTTCGAATTCTAGTTATACCCTTGATCAGACTATATCGAAATTAAATCTTTCTATATAGTAAATCATTGTACGAATGTCTCTACAACCTGCAATACCATTACAGATAACGTTAGTTGATGATAATGCATCATTAATTTAAATTTGCATGCATTTATTTCCTTTCAAGCATGGATGTCCAACAAGAAATATTTTTAAAAGTCATATTATTATTTGTTTGATAGATTTCAAGTAAAGAGAGACAAATCCTTTGATTTTGTCGACTTGTCCAGAATCAATGAAATAAAACTGTAAAGCATATTTTGCAAGTTTCCAGAATAAAATTCTTCCATATATAACTGCTGAGCAAAGTCTTAAATGTTTTTTATGAGAAGCAAGACTTGTTAGAAAACAAAACTGGAATAGATTGTATCGTGTGTTCTAGAAATAAGAACTCAATTCCAGTAGTTTTTACCAAAAGTTACTCGCATTTCCTGTACAGAAGGAGTCAAATTAGAGAAGCTTTTAAAGAAGATTTATAGTTGTCTTTTTATTATTGCAGTGACAACATAAGACCTAAAAAACTGAAAGCAGAAAGTTAAATCCGGACTTGAAATAAAGTCTCGCTCGACCATCTACACTTTTGACAGATCTCAGGAGGATACCCAAGAACGTGCATTAAGTGCAAATGAATTCATACCAGTCAAAAGTTCCAATTTATGTTCTAGGTATGTAGAACAGTATTATATTGCACTCTAAGAAAATCTTTCCCAATGAACGAAACACCCACAACCCGTTGGTGTGGGTTGTTTTGCTTTTGTATGGGTTTTAGGTGGTCGAAAAATTAAAAAACCCGTCCACGCAGGTTTAAAAAACACTCACTTAAATAGAAAATAATGTGATTTTCTACCTAAATTTATGTAAAATATGATTAATTTTGTATATAGGTTATACATCCCATATTCGTGAAACAGTTGCTATAGAAAGAAGAAATTGAGAAATTATAACAACAATATGCGATGAGATTGAAAATTATTGTCGTTTTTTTGGTGTGATAAACCCAAATAACCCAATACCCAAAAAACCAGAACACCCCATAGGTATGGTTTTTTATAAACACCGGCGAATTTTTCTCTTCGTAATCTTAACGCTATGTCATGTATTTTCAACCATGCAATATAAATGCATGACCATATTTCGTTTTCACTCGATCCACACGACGGATGCAATACACTTCTTTCAAAAAGCTTTAAAAGTTGTCCAATCCATTCACAGTTCCTTTGCAACGTTTCTTGTCATTGTGTCTCTGACCTCTTTAGCAATTTAATATAAACCCCGGGTGTCAGAATGGACTGGACCTTTGTGACTTATGGTTTGTTCCCAAATTCTTTGTGCTACTACATTTATAATTTTCTCTTCACTGCTTTTCATTTCATCTGTATTAAACTTCATCATGTCGCTTGGGATGAACTGCTCAAAACATTTTTCATGAACATGTTGAAAAAAATGAAATAGGATGATCTGCAATCAGATTGAAACAGCCGTCAATAAAAGAGTAAAATGTTGTCAACATGCTTTTAAGGGTTTGGAGAGTAAATGTCAGAGGAAGATACATTTCTAAATATACTAGAACATTTTAACAAGGTCGTGATGTATAATAAGTAACTACAAGCATGAGTGTGACCCATATTTTTCATTTAAACTCCAAGAAGAGTCGCATTCCTAAAAACTTCCTAGCCAATATTCTAAATGCATTAAAGTTGCATAAATCTTCATACCCGCATAACTGGACGCTACCTTCAAGCAACATATACATGCACTTGGATATTAACTATATAAACGCCTTCAGTTTATAAGAAATTGTAGAACAACGAACAACAAATACTGTAACACATGCCACATGCCATGCCGTAACGCGAGGTTTTCATTCCAAAGTAAAAAAACAAGGTGGTCCTCACAACAAAGTTATCAAAAATATCAAAGTTAATCCACGAATCCGGTAATACGAGTTTAATGCCAGTTAATGCTCGATTTCATAATAAGTAGTTTCAATGTGAAAACGTGTTAAAATAGTTTCTAACGTTTTTCATATCATTAATGTTCAAGATAAGTTTTAGCAAGAAACAAAGAGCGTGTAATTCCTTGTACTGTAATTGACTCCAAAAAATTACAACGTACTACAGACACCTACATATGTTATGCCAGTCTCTAAACAATCCCACGCACATACTCAGCATCCTGTTTGTATGATACCGGTAAGAGCCACTTTAAATATTCTAGAGAGGTGAGTAGGTGTATAATGTATACCTAAGGGCATTGCTATACTTACAGTCATAAATTATAATGACGAATTGAAAGTATAAGTCTCATCACAACATGCTTAGCTTTTAGGTATTTGTATTGTGGGGTGTTCATTGCTAACAAAGACGGAAAAGCCGAAAAGCCTATAGATATTTACTTATTTTGCAACATAATAAAACTCTAGTAAAGTTTTGACGCATGGTTGTTTAATAAAGGCATAATAATATTGCACATGTTGAACGCAAAAGAAAGTTCACAATGTTTTTCACTTTTTCATGCCTTCTTCGTTAGTCTCCCATGGTAAATACCGGGGATGGAACTCGAAAAATTTCCCTGGAAACGCCCCGCCCTCTTCGGGGGCGGGGCTTAATACAATTCGATTTCCCCAAATTAGCTCCGCCCCCTTCGGCTAGATTTCTAAGGCTAAATTTTCCGATTTCCCTGGAAACCTGACAGGCAGGTTTCCAAACATATTCCATCCCTGGAAATACATCGGACTTACTAAGCCGGTCTACCACCTATCATCTCTCTTCCATTATATTTTTTCATTCTATGGCGTTTAAAATATAGATATAATATTGAAGCCCACTTTGGTTTTCAAATACGGATCAACTTGAAGAATGCATTAATTCGTTGCACTTCAACTACAAATGTGAAGGATTGAGAGACTGTTTGTATGGCTTTCCATTTTTAGCTTTGACGTTTTACATAAGTTAGTGACTTGAGATTTATGAAAATTTTTGTAAATTAGGTATGTCATCTATTTGTATGCAATGCAAGAATCCAGGTCTTACTGATATTAGTTGTATACGGGATATACGATGTTTGGATGATGTTGAAGGAAAATATGAAACACTTGAGGAGATGAGTGTTGCATATTCAGCAGTACGTTTGGGAAGATGGTGACGACAGGATAAATCGGAGAACACTGTGGACGAAGTGAAAGACAAGTGGTGGTTGCAGTGCACTGTCGGAGTTCCGTGAAGTGAGAGCGGAACTCTTTTTGCACACCATTCGGAAATTACAATTCAAACCGTATAGGAAATTGAAGCAATACTATGTTCAAGTCACGTATGTTTTTACTGCTATCTATTCTCCGGAGTCTGCAGATTACCTTCACGGCACATGGACATAGCGAAGCGTCCAGGCAGTATTTACTGATACGGAGCAATTTGGGACCATGATGCTTACTCAATAGGAGACCCTATCATGGGTATAGTTGAATGTCCGGGTGTCTGGTGGAACAAGGATCAGAAAAAGCATGAATGCCAGAAAATGCCACCACGAAACGGCAAACTGAATTTAAGCATTGCATTGATGGAAATGTTCACTTCACGTTTTAAGTCAAATGCAGACGCATGAAAGCAAAGCGACAGTTCTTAAACTGAACCAGTCTTTATAGACAAACGGTTGTACCTACAAAACGGACACCCAGAGGACTCTACTTTGATGTGATGCTATGCTTTCAAAGGATAATTCAATTCAAAAACCTTTTTTGCACTGACTCTGACACTTTTAAGCTGCCAATCACGCTTGATTTACTTTGAAACGAATCAGTCACTACTGTATGTGTCTGTTTTTAAAAAGGACAAATAATTTCTAACTCAATGTGACTAACGCCGCTGCCCAGGATCTTTCCATTAAAAACTAAAAATCACTATGCTTTGCACACATTTGATTGAACACGTACCTATAATATGGACAAGTCTGTATAAACGAGAGAAGTTCATGTAGAGCTTATTGGGAAATATTATATTAAAGAATGATCGTGAGTTTCTATCATTTACTTTGATTAAAATGCTTGAAAGACCTACCTAAGGATGAATACAATGGCACATTATTGAAGATTTATAGTTTGCTTTAGATATATAGGTATTTCGTTATTTGATGACTCTATATTTTATACTCTTGAATAAACGATGTGTCAATGATATGGAGAAAAATTCTATATTTCATATTATACTACTAGAACTCTGACTGAACAAGAGTTTAATAAAAATGTGATTTTCAGCAGATTCGCCCATAACTGTAAGCACAGGTACCTACGACCAATATAACTATAATATACAGATATATCATACATTATTGCAGGAGTAAAATAAATATCAAAACTATTCACTGGCTCCCTGCATACCTATTCATTAATATCTTTACTCTCTTCAGCGTGAACCCATACATGACATAAAATTGGAGTGCCTACTAAGCATTTTTCTTAAGTTCCCTGAAGGTATGTATATAGGCTATATCTAGATACGCCACTATACCAGTAGAATATTTGTCATTGACAAATCCAACAATATAGTATGAATAAAAATGTATGTCGTAGTCTTTGGATATTCAAGTGAAAGGAGCATAACAAACAATGATGAGATATAAAGCATGAAATAATTTTACTATAATTATTATGTGATAGTGCCTAACAAGTATGATATTTTATTATTAGGTATACAGATACTTACAGATACTTGCCATAACAGCCGAAACTAGACGGTCAGCAAATTTCAATTTTTCCACCCTACTGAACCCGTAATTTAGCAAATCGTCAGATTTGCAAAAAGTCTGTTTCGAAAAATACATCTTGAGTATTTTCTCCCGGTTAGGTAAAATCTGTGAGTCAATGGAATTGCCTAAATAATAACGTCCTTTTTGAGTGTGTGTCTATACGCACAGTACGAAGTCATATAATATTATAATCAATAGAATCGTTAACTTCCATTAAAGTATCCGAGAAAGCTTTTGAGAAAAGAGGGAAAAACAGGTCGACTAAAACAACTGAAGCATAATAATATTATCATTCAGAAATTGTACAACGTGCGCACGTTTCCATAATTGTGACATTCATGATTTATTACAGAGTTCTTTAGAAAGAGAACAAAAAGTAGTTAGGTACTTCTAAAGATTTTATTTGAGCATTGGTCCCCTTAGAAGTCATGTTTAAGGTTTTTGGATATAACTTCTCTTTCCTTACACCCATTTATCAAACAAATGTTAACAAGTGATGCTAGGTAAGAAAACCAAGCATTCCTCTGCTGAGGTTTTGCGATATTAGCTAAAGACTTTAATGTCAGTAGAATTACATAATAATTATTTTTATTACTGATAGCCATATTTGGTTTTGTGTATTATTCAAAAACTTGTACTTCTCATAAAAATATTACCATCATTACGCAAAAATTACTATAAAATTTAAACATTTTACACAAAGGTGACTTGGATTGCACCAATACAATTACAGCTGTGAAGTTAAAGCGAGGCATTAAAATTACACTTCAAATTTAATGCAGTTTTATTGAAAGTAGACGTAAATAAAAAATATCGTTGACAATTGTGTGTTTCGATTGTTAAAAAATGTCAGAAGACCTTTCAAACGCGGGTTACAGTTATTCTCATTTAACTAAATTAGACTCCACCGATTAACACTGCCACTCAAGAAAGGCGAGTAAAAATAGTTCACGTTTAAACATATCATTATAATCTTTCCATATTGAGAAATATGTGCTAGAGGATAGTGCTGGTCAACCCATACCCGCAGAACACACGACGATAATAAACCAAACCCGCAAAAGTATCATAATACATCAAGGATATTAAGGTATCATAAAACCCTGACATTTTGATGCCCGGGTGCTACGTTAATTGGGAACTCCGGGAACTGCCTTACTACAACTCTGGTTAACCAAGCAATAGAGTATGGCTTAGCGTTACTACGCCATTTGTCTACATATGTATGTAAATGTGTGCACGTACATAACAAGATATTCATAAATATTACTCCCTTGATAAAGTATTCGTGCCCATTCATAAATTCTGCGATACTGCAATTGTTGAATGACCCTTCGATTTTCTTAAAGCTTGTTTTAATTTTTATATTTTCAAGCATTTAAAAAAATTATTTTGACGCATACGAAATGCATTTACGAAACCAGCTCTGTTGAGCAAAATATGTTTCCAGAGTTTCAAAAATGATTACCCACGAATTGAAGTGAGAACAAAAGATCGATTTTCACTACAAAAATTGTTACAAGATATATCGCACGCAAATACGCGAGCACTACTGCCACAGTGTCGTGTTTATTCCAGTTTGAACATTGAAATTAAAAAAGTACTAAAACATACTTGACTTTAGTTATTAACATTGAAACAATATGAAGGTGTAAATTTCAAGGGTATAAATGTATTGAAAATTAAATCAGACTTGATTTTAAAATTCATTTGGTTCATTAAGAGGAAACTTTTGGACTTGACTTAATTAAATTTGAGATGAGTTTATGGTTAGTTGGAATGCCGCACTATTAGGCATGTTGAAAGATACAGCGAATTAATTCTATCGCCCTTGTGCATAAATCTTTCACTGTGGAGACTACCAAGCCATTTCAACCAAAACTTTTACTTACAAGCGGAGTGTTAGTTACGGCAACTAATCAATTATCGAAATGCACCAAATATTTTATGAATCAGGTGAAAAAGTAATATGGGGTCAAGTTAGCCACTTTGTCCCGTGAGGCTTATTGCAAATCCCCTAAATACGCCCTTGAAATTAGGGCGTACACTGCATGGAATTTATATACACTGCATGGAACAGTGTATATAAATGAGTGAATTAATACCTTAAGACATTTTTACACAACAATTTGCATTTTAAATTTGTACGTTATAATCCTATAAATATTATTTTTGCTCCTGATTCCAAAAATGCCTGCGCACGTTTCGCTAGTTGATTAGTAGCCCTAACACTTCACTTGTCAGGTGAGAAATATCTGAAAGGGGAAGGAAGAAAGTGATTCAGGGAATGAAGGAGTCGGTTGTAAACTTTAGGCACAATTGAAGTTGGCAAAGTTCAGTGTAGCGTTCCAAGGAAGGAAATACATCGACAACCTCATTACCACACGGCCTAATTCAAGATTACAACCAACAAACCGAAACAATGCAATTCGACGAAAATAAGTTTAGTGCCGTAGCCTGGTTGGAATGGGTTCAAAGACAAGAAGTACCTAATAACAAAGGATGGCATGGAAATTAAAGTATATTGAACAACACGCTAAGCCACTTCGATAACTTAAGTGAAAATGGCTGCACAAAGAGAATTTTCTGTATTTCAAATTATCTCTGAGGGAATTGAACGCATCTCTCCTGATCCTGTGTAAATAAACTACGAAATCCGTTATCAACATTGTTTAGTCCTGAGGTGGATGAAATTTTATTACCAAATAAATTCATTCCTCCAGCCGTTTCATTTATTCTGACGAAGAGGAAATAACATTTTAATTACAGTATGATGCAAAATTTCTGATTCATAGATTCTTATAAAGTTGGAAATATTAACTGTAGACAGAAGATAATAATTATTGCTAGACCAAAATTACCACACAGTGCTGCTGTACGTTGATACACAATAAAGTTTTCATTCTTGAACTTTTGAAGTAAGTAAATACAAATGAGAATAATATTAACTTTTCTACTTGTCACCAGTCACCCCGAACTGAGGAAACTGTAGACAATTTTGTATTGAGGACTCTTGTAATAGCTTTTCACGAGTTAGTTTATTTCTTTTTGTATTTACTTGGCAAACATTATTGCGTCAAAAACAGCAATTTAAGAAAAAACGATTTTCTGGGCCACTCTAACAATTTTTGTTCGTGATAACTTTGAGTGGCAATCAGTTCGTTGTATGTCGAAGTTATTTTGACGACCTGATCTACTCAAATTATTTATTTATTGGTACACAGCCATATAGGAGGTATATGTATGTGTATGTATTATAGTTATAGAGTTTCAGGATATAATATTGTATAATTATGGTAAAGTAGCAGTAGGTACTGAATACTGAGTGACAAGAGAAGAGACTTTTGAGCCTTTCTCTGTCAAGTAGTTCTTGTCGGCTGCAATCAAAAATAAAAGTTGAGGAAAACATAAACTGCGTAGACTTGATATTATTGACTCTTTGGATATTAGGACGGAGCAGCAAGGAGTCAAAAACATTATTAAAAGTAATCCATAATGATCCACAATAGAAGAAAAGTACCATTCAGAGTTTGAGTTGGGCGACGCAATTTTACACTAGCTCTAATACTTATTAAACTTTCACTTCTATGGGTAATTGCAAAAAAAACGTGCTTTTTGACATTGAGTTGCTAAGACTAAGAGCGACATGTGAAAATTGAACTATCGCTTCAACAAATTGACATCACTTTTATAATAAGGACGTATTGGTCATAGAAAAGACGAAAATTATTCAGCTAACAACATGTTTTCTTACTCGGTACCTAATTATACCAACTATGAATCCAACCTTGTAAGCAGCTCGAGGAAAGATTGCTCATGACATTCTCATTACATTTGAATGAAAGCATTTGGAAATGAATTTGGTCTACGTTTCTGAAATAATTTTACTTTGACGTCTATACCTTTTACCCCAGAGATATTCATCATTCATAACTTTGTGAAGGAACAGCTACGTATGCAATAGGATTCTAAAGAGAACTTATTGTGAATAAACTTTTTGAAATTGCTATACATACACCATAATAATGTCTTGCTTCAAGACTAGAGAAAGATCAAAACCAACTGGGGTATTTCTATATATACCGGGTTATGCAGTACAAATACAACTTCTAGTTAAGAAATGTGTTTTAGAGTATAAACCTATTGGGACTCGGGACAGATTTTAAAATATTCTTTTGGCATAAATAACAGCTTTAGATCGTAAATAAAACAGAACTATATTGTGGAGTTGTGGCTCTATTCACCACTATTCCATGGTAGCTAGCAAAATTCGTGTGTAATAAAGTAAGTGAAAAGCGCAAAATGATATACACCTGCAGGTATGTGCCGTAATAATAACTACAACGAGTATTTCACATAAGCCTATCGATTTTGTGCTACAATTTTTTGTTTCGCTTATTACGCAATAATAAGCAAAGTAGTGTAGTGTCATTTGAAAGCTTTGAGCTATTATATTTTACGTCCTCAATTTTGCTCCTTTTGTTTCACGGTTTACTTTAATATGAATGCCCGTAAGGATGAGAAAACAATAATAATAAATTTCCTTCTGCCGTTAAATTTGTAAGTTGTCAAACAAAGGAAGCTTCCTGGAATTTGTCACAAATAATTATTAAGTGGGACGAACGCTTTGACAAACAAGTGACAGCATCCGTAACGCAACTCATTATGAATGAAAACTAATCAGAGACAAACCCACGGTTGCTAGATTGTTGGTTTGTATTTTATAGACGGTTAGATCGATGAAGTTGGAAAAATTTGGTGCGAAAAGTGGTGGGAAACTCAACGCGTCATCATGAAAGTTAGAGTGAAGAACACGTACTACTAGGCTCCGATCAACTTTCATGGTGACGCATTTCTACCCCCCAGCACCCATTTTTCATGTACAGCCTGATCGAGCTAACAGTCTAGAAGGCACACAAAACACAGGCTTCTACGAACCGTGAGACAAACCTACATTTCATCAAGAACTTCTCAATAAATACTCCAGGTGTTTCGTCTTGTATGTTCCGTCTACATATTTATTATTACTTTCAAGAACGCAGTGTGAACAATGGAATTTCACAACACTTCAGTCGTGAATTGTGAAATCACTTGACTCAGTCAGAAGAGACGGTATTCACTCGATCTTTCCAATCTTCATTGAAGTTTCATGGAAATGTCGAACCCCCTCAATATGACTCATCCATTGTTTTCTTTTCCCTGCAGACTTCATTTTCGTAAACATTCCAGAACAATAAGCCATCTTTTCAAGGTAAGCATTTTCTGCTGGAAAGCTAAAGATCTCGAAAAAACTTATTTGACGTTTTTATTCAAATCCTCAGGATAAAAACACTGAAGAAATAACTTGACTTGAAGAAATCTCTTTTATTCTCGTATTAGCAATAAGAAAATTGCATTTTTGGATTAACAAGCCAACGGACAGGTTGAGCGTGCAGCTAAGTTTTTTATAAGAAATTAGTGTCCAAATGTAAAATCCTTCTTATTCCCTAAATTGAAAAATAGAAACTTTTACCATTTTTACTTAAAAGAATCATTGTCAGCATTTATTTTAATTGGCCAATTTGGCGAATAATAGTAGGTGGAAAGTTGCTACTATTTATAGGCATTGTAATTTCTACTCATTTTTGTTTGGGAATAGTATTAGTTTCCATAAGTGTGTAAATTCTCACAGAGGTAAATGCCCAAAGTCTTGCTTTAATCGAAATGGGAATTTAATAGGTAAGGTATGTGCGTTAAGCGTAGTAGTGGGTCCACTTAAACAGAAAATTCCTTAAAATGTAATATAACGAAAAAACTGAGAAAGCCTGCATAGTAGGGGAAAATCCGTAAGGGAGCAGATGCAAAGTGTCTTGGAAAAATTTGCGAAATTGTCACGTATAGCTTGAGATTAGGCAGCAAGAATCACAACAAACAACGCAGTAAACGAATAAATTTCCTTTCGTGCTTAAATGGAAGGCAAAATAGTGTCTACTATGCAGATCTTTGCATTGTATCTGTTCAGTGCATATATGCATAAATATGTAACAACCTAAGCCTTATTGCTCTTACACATGTTGACATATGGATAGAATGGAGAGTGATAGAGCCATTAAGTTTCTTCGTTCGTGTATTCACTTCCCTCGAGCTTCTTATGATTTTCCACATCACCCAACTTCTGATTTCTCACAACAAACTTAATGCCGCTTTCTAAAGACTGTTCACGTTTCATGTATTCCCAATCCCTTCATACACAAATTGAACTTGTGTGAATTAAGATGGCCAGAAATCCGTTCCGTTATCCTAGCTCGCAGAGAAAGTTCGGGTACCTGAACTTTCATTTTAACTGCACATGTTTCGTTCCTATGATTCTTCTTTTCGTCATCTTATAACCATGTTAATGTGTTTGATGATAAACGGTTTCATTAGCAAATAGGTAATATTAGTATTAATAAGCCGTTCAAAATCTAAGTCATTTTTTTATTCACTCTTTAAGGTGTAGGTGATCTCTTTTCTTTTGATTCCAATTTTAACGTCTGCTCGATATTTTTCTATATCCCTTTTAAGATTCTCTTGCTGAAATCAACATGGTTGAAAACTCCAACGTACCGAAACAGGTTGCCAATGAATTATTTTTTGAGACTGGAAAAAGAGTTGTAGAAATACAGACATAATGCACAGGCTAGTGTTGGAGGTTGAGTACGAGTGTGACTTTCTGAACACCCCGCATATTACGTTTAATGACCCTTAAGTTAACAAATATTATTCTGCAAGATTGCACAACAATAAAACCAGAGGACCGAATTAGTTCAACTTGAAGTACAGTAAAGGTAAATGATTAATAGGGAGAATGTCATTTAGCAAATAAGAACATTATGGATTTTTTTTCATTTTCATCAAAACATCATGGTTACCTACTTTGATTACTTTATACCGGTGCAGAAAGTTTTATTGGTTTTGTTACTGGAATGTATAAGACTCCATGGCGTCATTCATATATAGGCTAGACAATATTTGATTAAATGACTAAAATAACACTTTAAGCTTCATGTCTCGCTGTCAGAGTCAGAATTTCTATTGAATTAGTGAACCAAGATAAACACATTATACTCGCTGCGAGCATAACTAATGGACAGTTGGTTTGGACTAAAATCCCGAAAGTTTAGCAGTTGTCCTTCAGACTGTACTATGCTTACTTTAGAGAAGTATTTATACCTACCTATAACATAACCTATTTATACTGTACTACACGTACTACTCTCTGTCAGCAAATGAGCAGCAGTAGTAACAGTAACATTGCTAGCACCAAGCTACGGGTGCAATCAAATAATGAAATACATTTTGGGGCTGTTAAAAACTGGTCGATTAAAAATGGTTTATTTATTTATTTAGTCTTCTTCTCGATGAGGTTGTTACATTGTTAATACATACACCTTTATGGCACTCAATAATTTGTACTCCAATTTCAGTACAGTTGTATTCATAAATAATTTTTATCTACATATGAGTGAGAAAAAGCAACGATTAATTACAGTTAGTATTTCAGGCTATATCATTAAGAAACCAAGGTAATTATTCACTTGAAATTAAGCAACCACACTATATGATGTAGTTGGTGGCGGTGGAATTCACTCCTACATGATATCACATAGGCGGTACTTTTGTCATTTTAATATGACTACATCATTTCATGGAGTTGGTATTTTCCAACATTAATAAAAGCTACTTGGTATAATGTATTTATTAGGCATTGTGGACTGTTTCCACAACTACATGATATGATGTATTTTAGGCTTAAGAGGTTAATCATAAATAGGTAGATAGATAGATATATTATAGTATAGTCAGCTAAAAAGTTTTGGGTGATATACCTTCTGGCAGTTCTCTTCGGTGGAGTCTGGGCATGCTACAAGTGAACTTACAACAACGAACTTTTATATTATGATCCTTTTAGGTATTTCCTGCTACAATTCACACATAAACACACACAAAGTACATGTGAGCCACCATCAACTGTGTGGAGCTCTTTATAACAAACATTCTTGGCGAATAAGTCAACATCATTTTTCATACTACATGTCAGATATCTAAGCTCAGGTCTAATATAACTTATGAGAAAGGAAAAGATTCAAAATGTCTACATTGGTTGATTGATACTGCAGATTTACGTTAAATGTAAATCTACGTAGAACGAAGCTGGAAACCACGAACAGTTCTACATTCTACTAAAGTCTATAAGCCTAATAATAAGTTCATATTGGGTTTTAACCTGCTTATTAATTCCCAACGTTTGTTAAACAAATTATCTCATTTCGTATTATAGACGTTATATATTTCATATAATATATTATATTTAGATTTATGACACAAGTAGCTTAACTAAAGTCAATTCACAGAAAAAATGCAGTTAATGTTCAATTGAACAAATAAACTGTCCATGTTCATGTTTAAGCAGCATATTTTACTTTTTAATTAAAAAAAAGAATAATAAACTAATATGTAAGTGCCCTGTAGAATATTATTTTGTATTTTGAAATCATAAAGGTTTTCATATTCATTATATATTAGATTGGAGTTAAAATTTAAAAAATTAGCTTTTCCTACAACATTTGCAAAATTGAAGTTAATGCGAGATTTTCCTTGGAATTATGCAGTAAAAGCAATGCTAATTTATGTTCTAATTCTTTCGTATTTTCAAAATTAACCAAAAGCTTTTTATCAAGTATTTTAACCCGGAAAAAAAGTATTAGCGTTTTATATACTATTAAAATTTGAGAAAATATTTCATGTACTAATTGTAAAAAAATAGCTAGTCAGATTTCGACAATCGTCGTATTACTCGTATTCAATTAAAATGGAAGTAGAATGTTTCCCAAGAATAATATTTAACGGAATTACTTGATAGTTGTTCTGCATGAAAATGGTGTTTGTACTATTCAAGCTCCGCAGTGATGCAAATGTTTATCTGACCCATAATTTCTTGTGCAAGAACTGGAAGAAAAGTGTTTTTATGAATTTATATCTATACGTGCACGACCACATCTGCTGCACTGTGCATATAAATAAATTCTGCAAATGGAAAGATTTTTTCAGAGTACGCGTATTGGAATCTGCGAGGCCTGTAGAAAATTTATCGAAGCCTGAGATCAAATTATTTCTGCTCAAATAATTCCTTTCATTCCTTTCATATTTCACGTTTTGTTTTCATTGAATTACGCTTCATAACCTCTGTCAAAGCCGCAGAACTATATAATATGCAGAATTAAAGCACTTCACTCACTTCAGAATATCAGTGATATCAAAATATACCATTCACGCTTCCCTGTGGAAAAAATTAAAAAACCGCATTAATAAAAAACATTATGGAACTCATTTTTTAATCCTTTTGTACATCTAGAGAGAGTTCCATGATTTTTACTTTCCACACGTACGATAATCATCCTCCGTTTTTTCATACAAAAGGCTTAAATATAATAACTGTATATGATAATTCTGTATCAAATTCATCCTTGAGCAAATAATCACACCAATTTAATATTTGCGAATGAAAACGTTTATACTTCAAAAGCGCCCACGTACACAATACTATACACCTTTTACACACAATGACTTATCTTAACACAGCAAGCAGAGCGAACCGACGAGACCCACTTACATGCAACAACATTTATAACGTTATACAAGGTGTTCACAGTTGGCTTCATACTTTAAAATATAATTCCAAGTCAAAGTAAATTCATTCTAAACTAGACGCTTTGACAATCTTCAAACGCCTACTCGTTGTAATGATTTAATTTGAATTTAATGGTACGGTCTATAAAAGTAAAATGCTAAGAAAAGTGTAGTAGTTTTCAATTTCTAAAGAAAGACTGAATTTGAATATTGCATGATAAGCCAATGCTAACACAAATTGTGTTGCACTGACTATTTTATTCAGATGTCGGGATTCTAAGTTGTGCAATAATCTAGTTTCAATGAACGTTGTTTAAAAATAGACACATTTCAGATTCAGTGTAGGTGAGGCACAATAAGATAATTGGAGTTAAGAATTCATTCATATACTATCATTCAATATTTCTGTATTTGTAAGGAATTCTATGGTTTAAAAATATCTTAATATCACAATGCTCGAAATGAGGTTATAAAAATGCTCAACATGATGAAACATATTTTTTGAGTTTTCAAGATTCTTCATCTAGCAAGTTTATATATTATTATTAGTAAATGAGAGATCTGGGAACCTGTGCCTAAATGTACAGACTATATTATGTGCAATGCGGGATGTAAGTACATACCTAGGTGCTTCATCGATTGAAAAGTTACTATGAAACATGAATGTATACTACTTGCAGTTCCTGTATTTTCTGAACATTTTGGCACTCTCGCTGGAAATAAGAGTATCCTGCTATATACCATTGATCTTAATTGAGCGAATGTGCCTAAGACAAATTGGAAGAAAAGACAATGGCAGAATTAGTTTTCCACTGAATGGAATCAAAAAGCGAACTCTTGGCAATTGTTTTCCTTTTGGCTTGCTTTCTTCAAATTTCTTTGGAAGACCTAGACGCTCAGAAATGTAACTTCATTGTACGACATTCGGAATAATTTGTTAAAGCGAACACCAACAAATCAGCTCTTCTCGTTGAAACAAACGTCTTTAATTCAAAGTCCTTCAGTCTCCTCCAAGCTTTTCTTCGTCTTAAGCAAAATGATGATCAATGATTAACTATATGGACGAAGCCAGCGAGGTGGTTTAGAGGACGCGAAACTCGTTCCATCCTGAACCACTCTGAGATCATCACCGGTAAAGCGCATGTCTAGGCGACATGGTAAAAAATGTCTCATGTACAAGTCGGTGAGTTGCTTGAGTTGGATGGAGTCCTGTAATATTATATACCAGTAGGAAATAAGCACAAAATGTAGCTGACAAGTATTATACAGACTACACAGACTTAATACTAATAATTATCTAATAAAGTTAAGCAAATCAGAATAGTTAGAATAGATATAAGTGTGTATGTCGTTAGCAAAGGAAAACTGACTTAAAGTGAATACGCGCGGCGCACCTATTCATTTACGGTATATGCCGGAAAACGTGCTTGCTCACCGAATGTGAAGGCCAAACTAACAAATTGGACTATCTACCTTGATAATAAACTAATTAAATTATAAAAAACATAATTAATTAACGTCAGTAAAATTAAAATATCTAACCTGAATTTTTTAAAGCATTATTTCAAAATCTATATCACACCAAAAGCTACTACAGTTAAAGTGAACCATTCCCACCACTACTTTTCTTTTGTGCACACCAGGATGGAGAGACAGACAGACTGACATCATACCCAGTCCTATAAAGTACCTCACGGTACTTAACAATTAGCATAAAATTATGACACACAATACAAAAATAAGGACTACTGAGAAACTCAACTTGTCTTCAATGCAAGTTGTCGCTGGATCTGTAGTAACAGTAGTAACAAAGCCTGAAATGACTGGCTTCATGGAGCACTTTAGCCATGGCAGTGGCCACAAATACAAAAGTCCCCTAAAGGGAACTGAGCAGTGGTGGCATATTCTGTCGTATGTATAGCAGCATTGTGACCTCCAAATAACACACGCATACACAACTATGCAGACGACTGAATTATTTACGAATGAGTGCTTCTTTCTGTCATACATAACTTAGCAGACACTCCACAAAAGATTCGTGTTTGACAAGCATGTATATTTATATAGGGACCTCCATGTTATCTGTAAGACCTGTTACACAGATATAGTGGCACGGCAGAGACATATTTTAGGTAGGTAACATAGAATTTATTGTACTTCTCGAAAATGTCATTCAACACACACGCGTAGTATAATTGGAATCATGGATCTTAGTGCTTTCAGGTTGTGACAGTTTTGCACATTATAATATAAATAACATAAATAAAAGCCAATGGCGTCTCTACGTGTGGGCTCGCCGAAATCGAGCCTCCCCCCCCCCCCCCATATTCCAGAAAACAGTTTAGTTGGCAAAAATTTGCTTTTTGCCTCTGAGTACTTCACAATCCCCTCGAGCTCCTCCCATTTGTTAATCCTAAATACCCTTCAGAAACACCATTTCAAAAATGTCTTGAGGAGTCTGGAAAGGAAGGTGCAAGAGTTGCTTGCAGCATCGAACGCTTCTTAGGCATGGACGGAATATAGACATCTCATATCTTTAAATAATCAAATACCAAAAAGCATTCTGCAAAATGCAACAGCGAAATGCTTTCTTTTCTACTAAAGAAAAGAATGTAATCTTACAATAAATTATCACAGCGAAAGGAACTCCAATTTTTCGGATTTTGTTTTTCTATTATAATACCGAATCTGCAAAATTGTATACAAATAAATATCTGATGAAATTCTCTCTGTAAACAAAGGGTTAATCTGTGGATGAACTTAATTTTACAGTGAAACAACTTTATTGATTTTCTTAAGACTGATAGATGATATCTGTGTAGCATTGAAGATTCCAATTAGTACCTCTACCCTGATGATACCGTCAATTATATTGTATAAAATATTATGACACTCCGCTTGTACAATGTTGAATGTTAACAGCGTTAACAGTTAAAAACGTAATCTGACGTTAATTACGAACATTTTATACTAAAACTGATGTTCAAAGTGATATTTATTTCATGCTTTAGGGAATTTACTGCTTGACTGCGTTAACTGCTGGCAGGAGTTTGAACCACTTAAAAGGGTAGGGGAAAAAGTTAAGTGGTTTGACTTTATGACGGGTGAGATATACGATATGCCACGCTGCTGCGCTAGACTCATTTTGCTGCGTATGAAAATACAGAGTAGGACTGAAAATGAAATGAAAGCGAACTAATTGGACAGTAACATGAAAGAGCGAGGAGGAGGAAGGAGGACGAGAGATAAATGTGTGGCATCTTACCCGAAATCCAATTCTGTAGGTAATGCAATAATGATACTCGTCGCCCAAATTGCAACGATGGCCATGGCAGCTTTTCTTTTAGACGTTCTTGCACTAAGTGGATACAGAACAGCTCGGTAGCGATCCAGGGCGATGACTGACAGTGTGAACACGCTCACATTCACACTCAGAACCTGCACGGAAATTAATAATCATAATTAAATCATCTTCAAGCAAAAACAACAAGCTACACACCTCCACTCAAGCTACAGAAAATCCATACTCTTTTGGGCAAACTTTTCATGTTCTCCTCGGTGCACTCAAGCTACAGAACACCATGTTCGTATTTCAATTCATACTGGGCCTGTTGGAATTTTGAATTAGTTCTTCTAGATTTATCACTCCATAGTAAATTAATAATTGACTCTGTGTAAACAGCAATTCTTTCGCCACGAATGGAAATCCTCCACTTGAAGCGTCAACTCAATTAGTTGGTCTTATTAAAAAACAAATATGGGATAAAATTATGAGTAGACGATTTTCCACCCCAAGAGTCAAGAATAAATGAGATATCTATGGATTATTATAAATAACCCATGCATGCTTACCGTTAAGTAATTCATAATTTTACCATTAGAATTACATACACTATTTGTGACTATATGTATTATTTTTTAATTATATTCATATTATACTGTATAAAGCTACTCACAAGGTTAAAATATTATTACGCACTTTCGGCTAGTATGATAATGAATAGAAGTCAAACTTGTACCAATAATTAATTTTGGTTTATTTGCTCGTTAATTATAAAACGTTAAGATTTGGAAGGAATTTAATATAATAGAACACTTCAGAGAAAATAATGAGAACCAAATTCTTAGAATCGTTGTTGACAGATGAGATTCACATGGATTAAATGAAATCTTGAAGGGCTTACACAAGTAAGAGAAAGTACAAAGGAAAGGTAATTTTAGAGAGTGACTTTAGACTTTATCCATACACAATTCCTATACTATTTCAATTTAGTAGAAGCCTGTACCAGTATTTGCAATTTGCGACTTTCACCCAACACAAATTATATTTGTATGGATTCATATATTCATAAGAGTTTAGCTGTACGCGGAATATCGTTTGCATTTGTTTTGTGAGTGAGTACGTAGTATATTAGACAGTTTTATCTCAGTAGGTCGCCAGACACTCAAACTCAAACTTGTAACTTACGTGAAGATAGAATGAAACATGAGAAAGAGAAGCGAGTTCGACGCAAACAATTTTCGAGGTGCTTTTTTCGGATTCGACTCATCTCTATGTGCCCCAGCCCTAAGTGAGAGTCCGAAACAACACCAGCGCCTCATACGGGCGACCTTCACAAGCAGTGTCTAACAGAGACAAGGTCATTCAGATGATGCTGCTTCTCTTTCCCATTTAGGAAACTAAAAGATTATCAGTACAAGTTTTCATACCCAACTTCAAAAACGAATATGAGTTCTGAGTCTCTCACTGAGATGGGAAAGTGTCTATTATACTAGTCTGGTGTAAACCGTGCCATGTCTGCTCATACTCCATGTTGTAATTGTAATAACCGTACTCGATGTGTATCAGGGTAGCTGCAGAGTGCGCGGCTTGCTGGTATATGAAGCTATTAGAGGTCAATGCGGTTCGATTTTTATAAAATCAATCGAAAATTCTGCTTTTAGTATTAGAATGAAACTGATCTTTGCAGACATCATTTCTCTCATGCGCATGTAAAGAAATGAACCATGTAAGACTCTTCTCCCTGTGAGAAATGGCAAACAGCAAAAACTTAAAAATCGAATAGTGAAATCATTTCACCACATCTCAATCGATTTTCCTGATTCAAATTCTTATAAATAGGTACTTTTTAGAACTACCTATAATGCGTTTCTTTCGGTATTTCGACTTGGAAGTACTTTTTTTAAAAGTTGGCCTTTTTGGCAATCAAAGTTATTAAACACAATCGACATACTACAGATAAAGAATTATAGTATTTATAAAAATTGGAATCAGGAAAAGGAATTGAAATTTTTAGAAATGATTTCACTATTCGATTTTCAAGTGTTACTATGTTTGCCATTTCCCACATGGGGAACGTGGCGACGACACTGTTAAATGGTTCATTTCTTTCCGTGAGAGAAATGATGTCGAAAAGATCAGTTTGATTGGAGTACTACGAGTAGGATTTGATTGATTTTATAAAACACGAATCCACAGAAACATCTAACAGTTTGAATTCGTTACGTGTACGTATAATTTATGTGATAGGCTGGTTTGAAAAGAGATAGAGTTGTTTTTAATTAAATCTGGTATAAATAACAAAGTCGATAGAATAACAAAGTAGAAAACAAATTCCTGCTACTACTGTATCACAAATCACTTTTGACAATATGAAGATAAAAGTAATTCATAGGTACTTCTCAATCAACGCAACTTCATCGTGATTCCATTACAGTTGTGGATTAGTGGTTTCCGTAGGTAACACATTGTGTTGCCTAATGAAACCACAATGTGTGCACCTGTGATGACATAGACAAATAGATCAATTAGAAAACTATTTCCACAGGAAACAATTACTGCAAACAACTAACAACCATATAATACTTCGTTAAACGTGTGTCTATCTAGTTAGGACATCATTAATTTCATTGAACACAAAATTAAATTGCATGTCTTGTGCAGGGTTGCACAAAATACTTTGGTTGAAAATACTCGAAATACAAACGGACTTTCCATAGATTTTAAAGTACAAAAATCTTTAGTTCCACCATTGCTAACATTTTTTATGCTTTATATACTTTCCATTTCTAGCTCACTTCTAGAAGTATCTACCTAAGTAAACGATAAATAAATCTTCATAGCAAGTCAGGAAATAACATGTCAAGGGTGCACTGGTTGTGAGTCACAAATAAAATCGATCGTGCATTATTGTACAGATACAGTAAAATATGTAAAATGCATCGGCGGAAAGTTTTGCATGTGAAAACTTAATTCACGATGTTCCAATTTTTGTATGATATACATTTCCTTGTATTATATTAACTTTTTTCTGTAAGAAATCAAGCAGGGAATGTATAAAATTACGTGGTTGGGAGGAAGTGCATGTACACAGATAATGCACAATGCACTGCACACTGACTGAGTGAGTGAATGTAGAAAAGATTTCGGTTGATATCAGTTGGGATGGAGACAGAGTGGTATTGTTGAAAAAATATCTAAAGTTGGTAACCATGAGTCGACATCTATTTAAATCCTGTCAAATCCCCTCACGTTTTCGGTTTAAGAAAGGAAATGGTTGGAAAATTGTCCTTTTATCGACGCTATGAACTCCATTAGTAGTAGACCGAAAGTATTTTAAAGGTCTCTGGAATGTAAAGGTTTTATAATGTACATTTCTGCCCGTATCTCTTTCCGTTGGCATTTTAAGGCAGCAAATTCTACTGTCACATTCATTCTTTTCAAAACTGGCTCAACTCTGTACAATGCAGACAAGCCTGGCTGAGGTGTCACAGATAATTCAAAAAAGGACATACTTTTCCCGAATCCTTGCACGAATAATGTAGTCACTAGAAGAACTTCAAGAAATTCCAGTATTACATTCAGACACTGTAAAATATGCAAAGTACTTGTACACTGTATACTACTACTACATTGTATACAAGACATGGACAGAATCCTCTTAGACTTGCCTTCTGCCTACAAGAAACTGTTTCTCATGGATATTCAGCCAAGGCTTTTAATATAACCAAATATAACCTTTCCACCTTTTACTTCACTTTCAACTCTCAATAATAAAGTTGGGAATAAATGAAAATAACTGTTAGGAAAGAATCAGCCTCCTTAAGGATATAAATTGTGTATAATTTTAGCAACTGATGAACACAAGTATAGAAATATATGGGGCTGCATTTTATTTTGATTAAATTCTAATTTATTACCTTTCTCCGTATAGAACGAAAATAACAATGACAACTTTTATTGGATTCTTTACCGTAAGTAGTTGGTATGGCATAAGCTAACCAGAATTCATGAAATATGCATGAGTCAACTATTTATTTACCAATCGTTTAGAGGATTCCTTAATAGAGCCAAAATACAACGCATATAGGTATACCAATTTTAGTACAATGGAACTTACAGCTACTTATTTAGTAGCGAAGCTACTATATGTTTTTGTTTTGTCTGTCTATCTATCTATCTATCTATCTAT
>JABASD010001323.1:0-42672 GCA_019776165.1 Pogonognathellus flavescens | reverse complement strand
ATCAACAACTTGGGTTGACGAAGGAAAAAGGTTTATAATCCGCTTATCTGGACCTCGAACTAATTCTACTAAATCTTTACAAGTTCGGCCTATCTACCTTCCACCGGCAAAAACCACGCGGAAAAGTCTTAATACTGTATCTAATGAATCCTTCTACATGTTCTTTAATACTTTAGAATATACACAGTCATATAATTATATTGTTATTAATAATTGCAAATATTTGCCTTGTGTAATGTAAGAAAAGGTAGGTGAACGAACAACGAGACGGAATTCGAGGTATGTGGTACTTTCGTACTTTGGTAAAGGTTTTGATTAAATGAAGTAGGGAAATTTATATAACAATTTAATATGGAAAAGGCTACAGCAGAAGACGAGTATTGTTACTTGCGATATTTTATGTACAACATTTTTATTCCTTTTTTAGCTGTGAGGTGTTTCTAAACCATTACATGATTCAGGCGGAGAGCTACTGAGAAATATTCGCTCTGGAAATTCACCAAAGCTTAATATGTCCTCGCCTGTTCACATTAAATGCAGTTCTTGGGTATAGAAACGGAATATTATGTTGAGTAAGGCAAATTGTAATAAATGCGAGCAGGCAGATTGTTGCAGTATGCCGTGTGCTGTTGAACAAAAGCGTATAAAATATTATGTATAAACTAGCAGCGTCTGTTCTTAGATACACCTCACCGGTAAGTAAACTGCGGAAAACACACATGCAAAATTTAATTTCAGCAAACTGTGCAAACATGTTGATAAAATTGCAAGGAGAAATAATATTCTCGGCTTTTACAAATAGTGTAAAATAGGCTCTTCTCTAATTTAAATAAATACCCTTGCGTTTATTTTGGATTAAAATAAAATGCTTCTTTCATTTTAACTCACTATCTTCTTCCACCATCCCATGTAGCGATTATTATAATTATTATTAGCTTTCGTATGGTTTTAGAGATAAGACCTCTAATAAGTCTAATATAGAAGGTTAAGACTTTTAGCACCTTTGTAGAATGGGAATTGCATTGTATTCTTCAAGTTTTGCAGAAAAATCTGCCTAATAAGTAGCACTTGACTTGACGGTACGTGTAGATGTGCATTTTGAACAGGTTTTGATTAATTGATAGTAGTAGAAGTGTAATAGTACAAGGGATAACCTGAATTTCGTTACGTTACGTCTGATAGTTAATGATAATGATTTTGTATCGTGCTATTACTTACGTTATGAATATATTCATCTTTATATATATTCTACTGATGCTGCGTATCAAAGATGATATAATCCTTTATAACACCTAAGGTACCTTCGTTCAGATTTCAGATGAGTCACAAGTAAATCTGTGTCTGCTTTTCTTACGTTCTCCTGTTGTCTGCTTTTCATATTAAAAAGTAGTAGTAGTTTCTTCACATCTATAAATCTCTATTGAGGATTACATTATAGATATGTCTGATTGATTCAAATGAAACTCGGGTTGCACTCTCGGTCTGTTAATCTACTAATCCAAAGCCAACCTGTTATGTTGTAGTAGGTTGTTCTTTTGCATAAATTTGTCTTTGTCAAATGAAAGAAGAATAAAATGGAGCGAACTACTACTACTACTACATTACTATGCAAAATAAAAAATAAAAAGAAACCAAAAGATGAACTTGCTATTTGCAACCTGTGAATGGGTTTATCCAATGTATTATGCTTTGCGTATAATAAAAACGATCTGTATATAATTAAAGATAAACATTACGTGAACAGATTAATTAAGTAAGCCATATAAGAAAAGACACGAGAATTGGAAGTGTGTTGTTATTTTTGTACGTGTAAAGTTAATTCTAAACTGACAAAAGGAAAGAATGGGTTAAATATACAATAGAACTGTCTATAGCTAAAGATTCAATGCAGTATGATTTATTTTACACTCTTAGCCGTCGTTTTCTCTGTTTAAATGTATTATAAACTATTTTAACTTGATGGAAATACAGATAAATCGACCATCACAATGTTCCATTCATATTACAGAGAAAAATTGAAGAGAGATACTTATAGATAAGGCATATGTATTAATTTGTTTGTTTCTGTGATTGGTCAAGGTGTTTATTATTAAAGAAGTAGAAAATATGCTGGTGCATTTATTTGGTGTTGTAAATTTAAAGTAGCTAAGCTACTAGACGTGTAGGTACTAGTTTTGTTGAGTGAGACACAGACGTAATGTGTAATAATATTGTCGGTATAAATTATATTTACTTATAGTACAGTGTGCTACGTAATAATAAAGTAGCTAGGTTGCATTGCACGGATTGATGCACGTGAGGTGAAGAACCTTAGAGGTTGGAAATGAAAGAAAGGATTGAAGAAGACGAATAAAAGACGAAGGAGAAGAAGATGGAGAATAGTCGACGAATACTGACAGATAGACACAACGCAAGACGAGACGAAGACAGACAGACAAAGACACAACAGCAAAGCAAAATGTGGTCAATATTACTACTGCTACTTTGTTCGCTGTTTGCAGTTTCCATGTTGTAATATGCATTATATACAGATACAAAGTATCTCTCTCTCTCTCTCTGTCTGCTATACTTCTACAAATTCTATAATATACTCGTCGTACTCGTCCTCTGAGAATCAAGTAACAAGTTTACATACATGGCGGAGTGACTGCTACTACTACTGCAATGTCTCAGTGTGTTTTCTACAGCACGTTCGTATTTTGAAGCGTGCAGCTGAAGCTAGCAATACAACTTTTGGTACAACGTAAAATATCGTATGTAGTTTGTATGAGTATATGTAAGTTGCTTCAAGTTGTAAAACGAGTGCGCTTGTTGCATAGAAGAAAAAGAAGGAGTTAAACGAAGGAATACAAATGCAAATACAAATAATAAGTGTACAGATGGAGATATACCAAAAGAAACTTCACTTGGCATTGACTGTGGCTTGCCTACTATTTCTTACAAACACAAATGCATTTGCATTTTGCATTGCTTTAATTTATCTTGCAGAATTTAGCTATGGCTACGTCTGTCGTCTGCTGTCTGTACTATTAAACTAATACCTATATAGGTGTCTGTGAAGTCTGTGTGTGTATGTATATGTTCTCGGCTGCAATTTGCTTTTTTGTATGCAATCCTTGTTGTGCATTGCACTTTTGGTAAATGCATATTAATAATAAGTCTATAGACATCTTGTAGATGTACAATATGTATATACTGTGTATAGGTGCTATCATCATGTCATGATTGGTGTATGTTGTTGAAGTCAAGTAATGTGTCAGTACAAAATATTATGGGTTGTATTGTATGGTAAATCGATCAGGTCGAGATAATTTACATAATGTTATGCACGACTGTGTAATATCGTATTATTCGGTCTATTACTCTTTCAGCTGTGCTCTATGCATTTTTATAAAGGTTACATGGATATTTTATGCACACATAATATTATACTTATGTATATATGTTGGAAATAATGTGCCTTTTCTTAATGGTATGTATGTATCTATATATGCATGTTTAGTTGAACTATAAAGGGCAAATTTTATGTAGGGGAGTATATTTTTGATAAGCATATATAAGCTGTGTGTGGTAGGTAGGTTTATAAAAATGTGAGGTGTTATGTTTTTAGGGTCAATGCATATTTTATTTTGTGGGAGAGATTTATGTATTGATCTAAAAGTAAATTAAAGGTGTGTATTATTATTTTGAGATAATAATCGATTGCGTTTGGGAGAAATAGTAGTAAATTATATTTAATATATCTGCTGTGTGTCATTGCGTGAGTGCATGTAGTGATTACAATATTCTATTTTTCAGTAATGTGTAGTACTAACATGTAAATTTTAAGAATTGAGGTTTCGAATGTGTAAAGTTGTAAGTTTTCGGGATGGGTGAAAATTATAAGAAAAACTGTGTTGCGTAACAAGTCTCACACAGTTTTAATAAGCCAATTGTAATTTGGCAAATAATGAATGTGTAGTACTAATTACTGGCATATAAATTATTGTACTGTAAGAGTTATACTATTCTATTATCTTAGTCTAGTTGGCGTTCTCAGTATTACTATTATTATTATGTTCTGGCAAGTCCAAGGATAAGATAAATGTCCTAGAAAATCTCATTGTCGGATCATACGGCTATAATGTATTTGCACGTACAGTAAAGCTATGGACTATATGGAAGGTCAATTTTAGATATATTTTTTTCAACGGAGTAGACGAGATAAATTCATAAAAATTGTACAAGACATACAACATAGGTCACTACAATTATATTCATAGGTCAGCTAAACTGTTATCATTTGTATATTTTACTCAGTGCAGCTACTAATCTATATTATAGTTAAAAATGAGAAGTCTAGGTTAGGGGAAAAATAATATGATACTTGACATGCACAATTGTTAAAAGTTAACTGTATACGAATTAATTTACCACACATTATTCTACATCGTTCAAATTATGTGTGTGTCTTATGTGGAAGTGATTACTAATTGCATTTATACTCTAGTTGAGGAGAAAATTAATTGAAAGTAATTTACATAATGGTTAAAAAACTGGGATCTAGTAATTTAGTACAATTAAGAAATACACACTTGAATTGAATTAATTAACGATTTAAAGTAATTAATAAGTAATAAATAGTACGTACATAATTGTTTGATGTTTATGACTGCTGTAGTATTAATGCAGATTTAGTGCTGTACATATTTGCATCCATGCAAATCTAGAATTTTGATGTGTAGTTATGGAATGTATTGAATTTGTTTTAGTTGTGTTAGTTGTAAGTAAATCTGGTTAAACAAACATAAATTGTAATCTAATACATTCCAATCCAATTCAATGTCATGTTCTTGCATGACAGGTTATTTTTGATAGTATCTGCAGCAGAAACTACTATAATGGAATCTGATCTTGTTCTATGTATATATAAGTAGTTCATGTTTAAACAGTATGTACCTATAATCAAATAAGTAAAAAAATTAAGTATGTATTTAAGGAACAGTACGTGTGTAGGTACATAGCGTCGATGTGAATGAAAGCCTCTTTGTAGCTCTGTTATTAATTGTTATGCGTTACTGCACTAAAAACTTATATCATGGAATGGAATCATGTAACAAGTAACATATAATTATTTTTCAATCAGGCCAAAATATTATTTGTAACTGTGATTTAGGTTTATAACTAAAGGCAATTGCCACGCACATGCGAAGATATCTCAAGAAAGAAGGACTACTTATGTAACTGTAAAAAAGAAAAAAATGTGCGTGTGTACTTTCTGTAATATTATCATTCTTTTGTGATTTGCTACTTTTTGCTCTGTGTACTACACTGCATTGTAATTAATTACATTTACATTATATACTTATCATATTACTACATGAAATGACATGAATCATTTTTGCAGTTTTTGTACCTATAAATAAGTAGCAATATTATACATGTACTATATAATAGGTAAATAATATTATTACCACTTATATGCGTTTACGGTGTTCCTTATTATTATGTTGCACAATAGTAATTCTCAAGTCATTTAGTCTGAAGGTGATTCACATATTTATTGTCAGGAATTTTATAGGATTATAGGTGTACTTTAGTTTGTAGCACTATACTTATACTGCTAAAGGTAATATTATTATGTTTTGTTATGCTACTGATACTATTACCTTCTGCATTACGTTTTAAACGATACATGAGAGAAATAGTGAAACAAAGGAGAATATGATGAGTATATGCGAGTAATGCGAGACAAGAGTTAGTTATTATTATGAGATAGTTTTCCTTGTTGACATAACTATGCTCTCCAACGCAGATTATTTCTATGTGGGTTTATTACTATTTAACGTAATGAGACTGAAGTCGGTATAACAAAAATAAAGCACATTGTATGATGTATAAAATTCTACATTCTGCAACAACAAATAGTTTGTTTTATTGATAAACATCCTTGTTGTAAAGTAGCAGCAGCAGCACCTGCGTTTGCATCTTTTGTCCGTCCAATTATTTTGCATAGAATTGCAAACACATCACATCACTTTGTGTTTTCTACCGCCTGTTGTTGAAGCAATTAAAATGAGTACGAATGAATGGTAGCCAGAAAAAGCGATATTAAATTACATACACTGTTTTTGTTTGATATTCATACAAAAGCAGACGATTGTCTTTATTACATTGTACCACACACGATAGAGTTAAAGGGAATTATATAATTGAATATATAATGAAGCAGAAAAAAATGTGCTTCAGAAATGCGTGAATGATTTTCTCATAATTTGTATGTATTTTATTTTTTCAGATACGTGTGTGAAGATTTCTCAGAATTGAAATGGATTTTGCGTGATTATGACACAACCAACTACGAGAGCATGAAGAGTCTCTGTGATCGATACAACCGTGGCATTGATTCCATTTTGCAATTGGTAAGCAATTTAATGTTTTATTTCATCCCATGTCATTTTAGAAATGTACTAATCCAAAATAATAACTGCAGGTTTTATTATATAGTATTGTAGACCATTATGTTTGAAAAGCTTTTATAATAATGATGCACTGCTTAGTAAATTTCAATTTCCGGAAAAATGGATGAATTATCATTTTTAATTTATGTACCTTGCTTAATGCTTACAGTTTTTTAACATGCTGTAAAAGTAACTTTAACATGAGTAGTGTGTTTCCTTTTGTAATTTGTAAAAGGACAATTTTAGCAATTGATATGAATCAGCAAACATCTGCCATCAAAAACACTTGCATTCCACGACAATCAAATAAGAAAAATTAAACATTTGTACAGGCTGAAGATGACAGAGTGTGGATTGACAATGACAGAATTTCTGATTACGATTACAGCCTGTAGCTCTGGTTGTATCGTGTGTGAAGTGAAAAATGCGTTTTGCAATATTACACAGCCTGCCTCAGTATATTGCAAGTTGTAGTTAAAAATTGCATTAACTATCAAAATTTTGTTACCTGCAATAACATACCTACCTAAGTACCCATGTAATATGGCTCCTCTCACAGTCCCTTATGCGAAAAATAACAATTTTCACAGTTTCGCTTTCCTTAACGGGAAAGTTTGTATGTTACATGAGGAAAGGTGATGAAGGTGACTAAAATATTGTATGTTTTGTTTTCTCAGGAAAAGGGGTCTTCGAAAACTGCACAACGACTTAACAAACGACCAACACGGGAACATCTTAAACATATTTTGATGCAAGTATATAATGCTGCTGTGACAGATCCGGAGAAGTTAAACAGTTATGAGCCGTTCTCGCCTGAAGTGTATGGAGAAACGTCGTACGATCTAGTTTGCCAGATGATTGACCAAGTTGTAGTCAAGCCTGAAGATAAGTTTATAGACCTAGGCTCAGGAGTTGGTCAAGTTGTGCTGCAAATGGCTGCGCTTACCGAATGTCAATTTTGCCTTGGCATTGAGAAAGCGGATGTGCCCTCCAATTACGCCAAAGTAAGTTATTTATATACACATACACTCTCCTCACGGCATTAGTGTTGTTATTTTTACTTACCTATACCTATTTACTTTTATCACAGTCTATATCTACGAACAATAAGTAGGAAAGACCAATCATACAATTGCGAGGCAATGTAATGTAAATTACCTACATAAAATAATTTTTATTTAAGCCGGTTGACTCTGTGAATGTAAAATGTGTCCTGGAACTTGATAGATAATAAATCTTGTGGTTGTACGGGCTTATATGCGTACGAGTAACAAAAATGCTTCATTAATTTGTATCCTATTATTGCAATACGTGTTTCTAGCTTTGGAAAGTTGTATGGAACAGTGTAGGTATTGATGTGTATAATATAAAAGATTATTTCTACATTGTGCGTACACAGTAAAGGAATTTCCAAACGCCCTGAAATTTCTTTTACATTGCAATGTAAAAAGGTACGTGTTAAATTAGTTGCGACGATGATGTGGAGGGTTCTGTTTCGTTTTTAGCTTTAGATTGTAGTATAGATATAGACAGAGTGGTTTTATATACATATACAAAGAAATTGTTCAAGAATTAAGAATAGGGACGACTGGACTGGTTATTGTTAGTTATCTGCAATGTATAGTACTGAAGCACACTTAGAAATAAACGAGAGAAATATATAGCGCAGAATAAATTGAGAGAATCCTATTTGAGAATGAAAATTAAGCAGTAGTGGAGTATAGGGAGATAGATACGTGTCTAGTAATGTTTAATATAATTTATATATGTAACCAATTGTATTATAAACACACAAGCAGATAAGGGCTGTTGCAGAGCATTCAACAAAAAACTTAATGTTGTCCTGTTAGTTTGACTGTAGAAAGAAGTTACCTTGATGACCTTGTACTGTCTTGAGAGGATGTACGATTGAAATGAATCTTTGCATTGCTAAACGCACATGTACTATAATTTGTTCAGGTTGACTGACTTAATAATGTAGAGTAGGTATTACATACTCCATTTCCAAAGCTTGGGATGATAATATGTTAATTATTTCATTACGTTGTTAGAGTTCATTAGAATATAATTTAAATTTGACTTTTGGAGATGTTATTTTCCTGTTCTTTTATGCTGTATTTGATTGGCAACATCAACATCGCGATTAAGGCAATGTATGAATTGACAGATTACTTATTGTTCTACAATTGATATGGAAAACTAAACGAGATAATTTGATAAGATATGAATTAATTGAATTTTACAAATGAACTCATCATTGTATGTTATTTATGTTTTTCCAGGATATGGATCGTCATTTCCAAAAGTGGATGAAGTGGTACGGGAAAAAGTTTGGAGAATACAAGATAATAAAGAATGACTTCCTTCATGAACTTATGCGCTCGAATATCACCGACTCGTCAATTGTATTTGTAAACAACTTTGCATTTGGACCTAAAGTAGACCATGCATTGAAAGAGATATTTGCGGATTTAAAAGACGGAGCAAAAATCGTTTCTTCGAAGTCATTCTGTCCATTAAATTTCCGAATTACTGAGAGAAATCTCACAGATATTGGTACTATCATCCATGTTTCAGAACTGAAACCGATGCTTGGCTCAGTTTCATGGACGAACAAGCCCGTTACCTATTTTATGCACAGAATTGATAGAACGAAACTGGAAAAATATTTTGCACGTCTTAAGTCAGGAGGAAGAGACAGAGACAGAGCTGTCGTCGATGAGGATTCTCAAACGCTAAGAAGTAGGGGTAAATTCACAGGTAAAACATTTTATTTACACAATAATTTCATTAGTACAATATAGAAAATCATTGCAATCTCTCTAGGTTGGAGTTTCAACCGTAAAAATAATTATTGTTAAACAATATGCAAATTTTTAGCATGAAAATTGCAAAACATTATAGCAGAGTTAGAATCAGGTACATGGCAGATTTTACAAAATAGTACGACGCATTTTAACTCCAGGATAGTGCTATTGCTCTTGCTGGATATATATAGCCAAGTAAATTATTTGATTGCGCAGCATCACTCTGCTGTGCTAGCAAGAGCGGAAGAGCGGAGGCAACAACAGTCAACTGAACTGAGTCAACATTGCAAAAGTGCAACTTGTATTTCAGTTCGAACTACTCCAATTTTTAATAACAATTATTTATGTGCCACTGTCAGGGATGTTGTTTGGTTGTCACTGTTGTAGCGGTTAGTTTATCGATTAATAATTAACATTATTTTGAGTTAATTATGATTACCAGAGCCAGAGGTAAATTGGTTGTGTTCATTCGGTTTTGGCAAAGGATCTGTCGGTGTATTCAATTGATTTTTACACGTTCTTTGATATACTCAAACGATAAACTACGCAGTTGAACTTCAAACTTTTTGAGTCTTTTTGTGTATTCCTATATAAGATTCTTATTTTGTGCAAATGCGATTAGTAATTTCACATTTCTTTGTTTATTGTCATATTTTATAAACGCGAATATTAATTTTCAATTTAGTAATGGTAGTAGTAATAGGTATTATTTTTTTTTAATAAAGGTAGTACATATATTGTATCCAATTAATTAATCAATTAACCTTGATTTTCTTTGTAGCGAACGGAAAAACAAACGGCCTAAGGGAGATAATAGATAGCAGTTCAAATGATTCCACAAATTCTAAGGACCCTGAGGTGGAATTAGAAGAGAGTGATGACAATGGCGGGACAGTTGTCGGTCCAACAACTCGACGTGCGTGGTCCGACTGGTGCTCAAGCAGAGGTAAAAGCTCTAAAGAAAATAGTGAAGATGACACAACAACAAATAATCATAGCGGCGGCACGAATCAGTCTCATCGAAGCCAAAGATCTAATTCTAATAGCAATAGAGGAGGAAGGGGTCGTGGAAAGAAGAAAGTTCTTCGTAAGAAATTAACGAGAAATAAAGCAAAGGTAATTTTTTGAATTTTTTCATTGAATGTCTTTGTTGTAGCATCAATTAACGCTGTCAGTTGTGAAAATAAAAATGTGGGTTAATAATAACAAATTTTGTTTGTGATTAATCCAGATGGACGCCAGTAAGAAGGAGGAACCCGTAGTTGTTAACGGGAAAACAAATGAGTTTCACTTGTCACCTCCGCCAATTCAAACTACTGCTCGTGGAGGTGGTGGTACTTCTGGTAGGAAACCTAAAGGTCGTTACAAGAAAACCAAAAAGCCAAAAGTTCTCAAAATCCCAGGTCTTGATCTCTTACATACGCAAACGTTGGTATCAACGTCTCCTCAAGGTAAACATGGCTTCTGATGCATGTTATGCTAATTGATAATTATGTAATTATATACAAGACAAACAACTCTCGCTCGAATTATAGTCAGAAGAAGTGAAAAGGATAGCTCTGTAATTAAATGTTGTTTGGTACACAGGAAAGAAACTACCTCCAGCACCAGGTTGTGTTGATCAGAAATTGACGCAGCTAACGACAGCTGCTGCTTCGGGTGTAATTAAACATGAAGAATTAACAATTGCGAGTCGCGATACGCCTTATGCGCTTCAAAAGTTGCTGGATATTTTTAGGGACCAGTTTTTGGATGCTATACAAATGATGAAATCTACAGACTACAGAAAACAATTACTGGAACAAGTGGAATTTGAAAAGAGACGCAAGGAAGCTTTAGGGTTTCGTAGAGACCAGCTAAACAAACATATAGATCGTCTTATTTCGGATTCTACTAATTTACTACGAACAAAGTTGGAGGAACTAAACATTCCAGGGGAAGGTGCAACAGCAGACACTCTTTTGTCAGAGGTATTGTTTTGTTTATATATGTAACGTAACGTAACTTCACTCTAAGTAAATATGTAATTATTATGTTCAAATTATGAAATTAATAATTAGCAATAATAATTAACAATACATTTTTAATTATAATTTTAGCGAAATATAAGCCTGCCTTATGAAATAATTCATTACTATGTCTTTGTATTTGTAGGCAAGAAATATTGTTATCAGACACAAAGAGATTCAAAACCAAGTTACGGCTCTTCAAGACGAAGTAACAGAATTAGAAAAGAAGAAGGAAATCTTTGTGGGAGAGCGCAAGAAGGAGATAATCGAAAAGTGCAGATTGGCAGGATACATAAACGGAGCAAATTTTCCCGAAAGTGAAATTGACAATATCTGCCGTAACTTTTTAATGAATGAAATCACATCTACGCTTTCACATCGAAAGAAATTGGAAAATCAAATTTCTCAGTTGGAGCCAGAAGTGATAGCTTGGGAAAAGAGGATTGCAGTTTTCAATCAACAGCAAGCTCAAGCTGCAGCTTTAAGAGAGCTACAGCAGCATCAACAACATCAACAGCAGCAACACCAACAACAACACCAAGGACAGTTGCAACAACAAGAGTCTCCAAAATTACCATCCTCGCAAGGAATGACATCTTCCTCCAGAAAAGAAAAGAATCTTGCCCGAAGTCGATCTCAGGAATGGCCCGATATTCCAGACATTGGTAAAATCCATGAAAATAATCCGGAAGTGCTCGCTAGAAAGATTTTGGAAACAGGAAGAAAAATCGAAGCAGGAAAAATGCCAAGAAAAAGTCCTGAATCGGTGATGCAAGCAAGACGCAGGTCGGGCTCGGGTATATCCGAGATGTCCGTAAACGACAAAGAAGGTCTTTCTACTCCGAAAGTTAATTTCTACGAAGACAGATTAAAGAATATTATTACTGCGGTGCTTAAGGAAGATACACCTTCCTCTAATCATAATCATATAGCATCAGTTGAGCCGATGAATCTTAATAACAGTACAACGACTCATCAAGTGATTACTCTAAACTCTGGCAATCCAATTCCTCATGGAAAACTATCGTCACAGAATATGGGGATGCATCATCAACATCACAACCAACAGCAGCATCACCACCATCAGCAGCAACAACAACATCAACAACAACACCACCACCACCAACAGCATCAATCGATGCCAATGCAAAAGTCTCCAAAAGCTGCAAGTTCCGTTCCTGATAATCAGAAAAAGAAAATTCCAATCTCTCCAGACATTACTTGTACGGGGGGCTACAATAATGTGACTCCTGGTAAATTAGCCCTAAGAAATCATCTTGCGAATTCCAACGTGGAAAATAGGGCAGTGAGGAATTTGAACTTTGACAAGCACAAGACAACGATGTCAGAAATGGTGAATAGTGAAATTGAGAATTCATTGGGAATAAATAGTCGTTCAATAATGTCTGCACAAATGGCAGCATCCTCTCCTCCAATCAGAAATGTTTATTCTCCAATTTCTCGTCCTAATTCCAATGAAAACATCCCAGAAAGTCTAGCAGCTTCTTACGCCGGAACCAGAGCAACTGTATTAGTGAATGCTCCTAAAGTTCCCCCAAGGGAAAGAGACTCAACGAATGAGGAAGGAGCCATGGAAGGTTTAGCTGCTGGATTAAAAGCCAGAATAATTTCCATGGCTAAAATATCCGCGAATAGTTTGGAAAATTCCGGAAAGAAAGAATCGGGAATTAGTGGTGCTGTGTCTCTGTCAGATAAAAATTCGAATGCTAACATGTTACTTAATAGTCCCCTGTTCAAAGATAAAAAGATTCTTGAATCTGACCGTGGGGGGAAAGTTACGACTGTAGAAGTTGTACTCGGAAGTTCAGAAGGAATGGATGGAATCGAATCAGAAAAACCAAGTGACAGTGGAAACTCGAGTGTTCTCCATGTAGTGCGAAAAAGAGTTAGTAGTTCACCTGTACACGTAAGTTACCTCTCTAATAAGAATATTCTTAATGTCACTGTTTCTATTTTTCTAATTTTTACGATAAAGTCTCTCCGCATGGTTTTGTCTTTGTCGGCACATTAAATTATTCTGCTTGAAAATATTATTGGCTAACAAAAATAATGTTTTAATTTTCAGGCGATGCCACCAAAGAAGCAATCTGTGACTCCTTCAAGTACGAGCTATGACATAATGGTTGGTCCTCCGAAGACTCCAACACCAATTCCTCTGACACCCAGTCCACGACCAGGATCGGCCTCTCACTCTCGTCCAAACTCCGGTTTCCTGGCGGATGCTTACGTTTCCGGCATTTCCCAAGCTGCTGCAATGAATGGCGTGATATCTGAAAAACGATCGGAGCCATCTTCCACAGCGAATTACGACTCAGGTATTCTTTCAAGACCTCCCAAGAAAAGAGGTCATTTAATCGTAGCCATTGACATTGCAAAAATTAACAATCCTTTTTAATTTTCATAAATAACCCATAACCCGTTGTTGTACATAGGACAGGAGCTCTTCTGATATAGGACTAACTCTACGGATGAAAGAATAATGTGTGTTTTATGGAAGTTTTGTTTGTAGGTAGATTAAGTACAGAATAGAATTGTAGTTACATGTTAATAATTTACTGCATGCTTCATGCATTCTCACGGATATTCGTGTCAGGTTTATTCTCTTTACTTTACTACCAACTGTCTTTCGCTTTTAGTTTAATTTATTCACATTTATACTGTAGAATACATTAATTACTTGTTTTTGCCAATTTGTTTTATTGACAATTGTTTTCATTTTATGACTTCTGACCCGACGAAATTCACACTGGCTGGTGGTTGTGGTTCCATTGAAATTGGTTTCGGGCGGCTGTACGTTGCGCTTTCGTTTGCTTAATGGACATTACCTACCTACCTAAACATTGATGTTGCACAGACACAAGCTCAATATTATTTTACCTTAATAAGTTTTACAAGCCAGTTCCCCGTACTTAACACAGAAGAAAATATTCCAGATTTTTTTGCATTCTTTTCAACTATTCTTTTATGTTATCCACAAAAATTACTTTTGTACTATACACAAATACACAGAATGTTAACTTTACTAGTGCATTTAGCATTATTGCAGAAAATTGCTTTCTTGAGAGAGCTTAAGCGGAGACTGCTCAAAGAACTTAATACAGTAATTATGCATTTAAAAATGACAATAATTATTAAGTACAGTACAACAATATTTATTGTCTTGTGCAGCAGAATATGCTTTTTTAATGTTGGTCATATCATAGAAATATTTTTCAGTTTAATAAGCTCAAACTGCATTTAGGAATTGCTCAATGATATCAAAGAGATTTATCCATTTAATGTTCATATATACCCTTTTTCACTTTGATTACGTATTATTAAGTATGTGAGTGTATATGTAGTCCAAAAACGGAAAGACTGTTAATAATAAGCCAGAATTAGCGTCAAAAAACTAGAATCGCGTTATACATTGCGAAATCCTGTTTCTAATCCTGGCTTCAACTGATTTATACATAGTTTTAGATTTTTTGGAAATCTTTTCCAATTTTCGTAATAAAGAATTAATTTCGATAACCTCATAATAAAATATCGACACGGGTCTTAAAAATTACACTTTAGAAATATGATGAATGTAAATTAAATGATTATTATGGTTAACTATATAGTACAATCAATTATTTCGTTGAATATTTGTAGAGGATTTGATTATTTATGGTTTGAGTAGCGTAGACCCTTAAGTATTTTGTGATTAGGATAATGAACACTGCCGTGCAATGCCAATATTAATTTTAAGATCCTAACACTATACAACCTTGAGAGTACCTTTATAATTAGTTATTTCTTCATTATTATAACCTTTGTAGTTGTAGTTTACTAGCCTGATTCAATTAATAAGGAAATTAATAACTGAATAAACGCAATTTTTTAAAACAATCATGACTTCCTCCTGTATGCTGTGCTTGAACCTTTTCCTTCATGTTTAACTGTAGTTTATATGGCTGCATTTGATGTGAAACCTTTGACTTGTCTTACTTGAATGTGATAACATTACGCAATTATTGATTAGTCGCGAAATCCAAATGCATTAACGTAGTTTAGAATTAAATTCACAGAAATTAAACCTACCTACTTAACAATATTATTTTAATTTCATTTTTTTTTGCTTATTTCCATTGTTTTTAAATTTCAATTCAGCATTTTCCATTCAATTTAATGCGGAGGATACAATCGGAGTTAAGTGATTGATTAATACTTTCGTTTCGGGCAATGAGAAATAAATTCCTAAATCTTGCTTTCTCCAAAGGTTTTCTCTTTTGGAGAAAGCGTTCGATTTCTCCCCAAGATTTTCCTTTTGGGGGAATGAGTTTTAATTTGTTTACAATTTCTACCACACTGGTTTATTTTTTGTGTGTGAAAAATACAAAATCACTTAATTTCAGTACTGTGTTTAGTAGTTCAGTAGATTCATGTGCAGTTTGCAAGGCAATCATTCACTTAATCAGTTTTTAGTGCATTTTTGGTTGGGTTATACGAGCATTATTATAGATTATTGCTGTAGCATCTCATTTTATTGGTGTTAATATTAAATGTGCTTAAAGTTGAGCAACCGTAAAACTATCGAGACTGAATTCATGATGGACTACATAAAACCATTTCGATTTCATACATACAATTTTTAACACAACTGAAGGGATAGTTTTAGTAATGAAAGCTGCAATTATTTATACTTTCACTAATACCAATTATACTTTCGCTGGGAATGGAATATGGAATGACTTGAAAATAAATTTTTTCTTTGTAATAATCGTTTACTAACGGAACGGATAAAAATTGTTGATTATCAGGAGTAAACTCAATTATGAATGCACCCGCTCGTGTTGATTCTCCGACGAAACAGTGGCAGAATAAAATTTCGAGCAATTTTGAGCGACTGTTTTGTTTCGCAAACGAAGTTGATAAGAGACGAAGAAGTACTGAAGCGGGATGCTCTCCTCGCGGAGCAGTGTCAACAACAACGATAACAAGTACCGGTGCGAAAATGAACACCGAATTGTTAGAAAGACCGAAAACTCCTTCGGGAAGTTCAGAGTCAACCTCCCCAGACTCTGGAATCGGCAAAGATTTAACAAGTTCGTCTGACATTTGGTTAAACCATGCAACAAGTGACAGAGAATCTGCTTTGTCCTTGTCCATTACTTCAGTCCATGACCCGGAAAAGAGAGAACGAGATCGATCATCCTCCAACAACCCAAACACCAACAATAACAGCAACAACAACAATCGAGAAAATCGAAGTTCCGGTATCGGATTGGGTTCCGCTCTTGGTTTAATTCACAGCACCCTACAATTGGGAAATCGTGGTTCCCCGGGTATTCCTCGCACCCCAAGTCCATCAAGAATTGATCCCGATTTAGCGGATGATATGGAACCACTTCCCCGAATTCCAACACCCGGAGGTGATTACAATCACATAAAATTAGAGAAAATCGAAATCGACGTTTTGGGTAATATGTCATGTGACGATGACCAACCACCGCCCACCCCTAAAATCCATCACGAACCACATCATCACCGCAGTCATCGTCACCGACATCACTACCATCATCACCATCATCATCATTTGACGCCCGAAGACAGCGGCAATAGCTCTAGTCCGCGAATAAAAGTGGAGAAAATTGAAACACCCGAACCTCCAGCAGTTTCGTCGAACAATTCGACAAACAGTTCTTCCTCTACCTCAACAGTTGTTGTCACAACACCGAATCCGGAAAAACCCGAAAGCTCTCACACGCCAACAAATAACGCTAATACTCACAACTCTGCAGATTCGAGAACGCCGACACCGAACGCAAGTGGTGGTGGCAGTGAGCAACCTCATTTCAAGAAAAGGTGGAACAACTGGGGTGCTTCTGCTTCTTCTTCAAATAATTGTTCAGGTTCGACAGTTGCAAACGCCACGTCAACAAGTAATAACAGTGCACCAACTGCGACCACCGCTTTGACCTCTAATAACAAAGAAAATAATTCATCTCGATCTCAACCAGGGAACAATCAAATTAATACTAGTAGTAATAATCTTAATAATAGTACTAATAATAATATTGGGTCGTCTGGGGCTTCCACTGACGGTCGAACAAGTGTTGCTTCTGACTGCAGTTCTACCACAGAAAGAGAAGCCGTGCCAACTCCAACGTCGTCGATGTCCTCAGGTGCTACAGCAGTGTCTATTACTTCTACGGGCATCTCAAATCCAAATAGTATATCGAAATTCAGACCAAAGGGGAAGTCATACGATTGGGCAGACAGGTGCAGTCCTTTTAGTAATACGCCTTCACCCTCGCCAAATAATTTCGTAGCTACTACTCCCAACACCAACAATAATAACAGCAGCAGCAACAATAACGTGGTTGGTACAACTATTCCTCCTAGTGTATCAATAGCCGTGTCTTCCTCCAACTCATCACTGTCAACACCCACGACGGCAACAACAAACAGCAATAATAACCTTGTGACAACCACTATGATTACTACAACCACCTACCACCACAATAACAGTAATAACAATTTATTAAGCTCCAACAACGAGAACAGTGTCAACTCCAGTAGTAATATAACCATGACATCTCATCGCCATCCGCTGTCACAGCCCAAACCTCCTCATATCCCCTCTTCAGTAACAGTTACACAAATTCCTCAACAAAAGCAGCAACAGCATCGTATTAGTAGCCACCATCAACCCCAACCACTCCCAACACACCAACAATCACAGCAACAATCTCTTCAGAAGAATTCTCAATCTCATCAACAAACACCGCAGCACCCCCCACAACAGCAGCAACAACAACAACATCAGCATCATCCTAAATCCATGATCTCTGCAATTGATCAAGTTATTGTGCAATCCCTAAATAGTAACAACAACCGACCATCTCCGAATAATAATAACAACAACAACAACCCGACGAGCAACAAAGATCATTTCCCGATGCATAATAATTTGAATGTGTCCCTCGTGTCGACTAAACAACAACAACAGCATCATCATGCACAACAACACGGAGGAAATACAAGCAACGTTGTGGGACATCCATCACAGTTTTTCTCTGGCGGGTCCAGCACAACTACCTCGTCTTCTTCTTCTTCTTCTGCATTGATTCCGGGTGGGGTTGCTCATAACGCTCATCATCATGCAGCCTCTGCTGGGGGAAGTGGAGGAAAATCTTCAGAAAGATTCCAACATCAGGCACAGACACAACAACAGCAAGCGGCGGCGGCAGCGACACTTGCTCATCACAGTAATCATCATCATCATCATCACTCACATCACGCTCACCCTTACCAGACTCAGAGTAATCAGCACCAAATGTACAATCATGGCGGCGGAGGAAACGCTCACCGAACCCATGTATCACAAAACGGCAGCAGCAGTAACAGTGGCGGCGGCAGTGGAGCTTCGTCCAATTCTGTTGGTTACCCTGTGATGCAAAATCCGAAAATACACCCGTCCGTTTATTCTCAGTCGCCTCATCAGCACTCCAGTAGTAGTAGTGGTGGTGGACCAGTGAATAGTTCCAGTTCTTATTACGGGGCAACTCCCGCAGGAGCCTCGAATATGTCAAACAGTAACCATTTCGTGGATCATCCGCAACAATCTCAACCTACACCACCGCAACAACAACAGCAACAACACCACCGAAACCCTACCACTCCGAATGGCTACCACCACAGACAGTATGGGTCCTTTGGACCGAAAGGTGTTACGGCAGAAATGTTTACCCATCAGGGTTACCCTGCTTATCCTCCGCATGCTCCTAGATCCCACGGCGGTCATCCTCATCACCCGCAGCATGGACAGCCACCTCAACCTCCCTCCAGTGGTTTTCACAATCATGCCCATATGCTCCCTACCCGAAGGTAAAATAAATAGAAAATTAGTAAGCAATTTTTTGTAGAGAAAATATTCTCCAGTTTGTTTTATTACACCGGTGAAATATTTCAATTTTAAATAAGACCCTTCGAAAGATGAAGTACAGAATGATATTCCTCCATCCTCCCCCTTATCCTCCTCTTTAGTAATTTTGATTATCTTCCGTTGGATCTTTCACTTGTTATAATTATGATTAATTATAATATTGAGTAGTTTTAGTTAGTTAGTAATTTCTATAAGTTTTTCATAATTTATAGAAGTAGTGATAATTTATGATAGCTGCCATTTACGTTTTGTCTGATTTATAAAAATACGGGAATTTATAGTTACTATTTGTAGATGAGTAATGTCTCACACATGTCATGTCAAGCCTGCCACATTGTCATGTTTTTGTACATTTTACTAAAATGTTTAATCAGGTCAAACTCTGTCATTTGAGTTTTTTCAATGAAAGTGAAAATAATGTTGTGTTTAATTAAGCCCTTTAATTCGGGCTAATTAAATCTTCGCGTTCTTCTATGAGGAATTACTTAAATTATTATTATTACTTGTTTTTATTATTATTGAGAACTAAATACATTATTATAATTCAACACTGCCAGCCAAGTACAGGGAATTATTATTAAATATTGAAAAGTAACTGTGAAAACAGAATTTTAGTCGGTAGGGTTTATTAACTCATTGTTGCATTTGTACTTTACTATTCCTGTTACTCTCAAAAAGTTACAAGTTTAGTAAAAATATAGTATTGGCTTAGCCTTAGCTTATACTGTCAATGTTGGTATTTGGTAGGGTATTATACACGTAATTGTTATTTACTTTGCCATTATTTTACCTAATTACTAAATAGTTCAAGTATAATTCACACATGAATTCTTTTTACCACTTTCCCAAAACTTTTAGTACCAAAAACGCGTTTCTTCCAAAAAGTAAAGTTTTTTGTTGTTTCTTCTCGCTCAATTATAATCTTAACTATTTATATCTTCAACAGAAAAAATACAATTAAATGTATTTGTCAAACAATGCATCTACTTTTAAATAACAAAGTGTTCTAAAATTTTAAACTAAACTTTTCTTGTCATGGACATTTTTCTTAAATCTCACATAGAATTTTTTCCGGATATTCCTGATTAAAATAATTAGAACCACTTAAAACTGGAAATTTTTAAAACCTGTCGTATGTACCATTTACAAGGAAATTTTAAAATAAGTACCATTGATTCTGAAAGTCATTTAAAATCTGTAATGTATTGTATTCAATTTTTTTATACATGTCAAAATATTACCTTGTTATACGTAAAGGAACTTTAGTATGAGTAAAGTGAAAGTTGGTGAAAGTTTTGCTGGAAGTGAAAGTTGGTGATAGAATTGAAGAAGGAAGTGAAAGTTTGGTGAAAGGAAGTGTGTAGGTGCTATTGACTATTCTTACTGTGTAAATTATGCTTAAACGAATCGAGTTTTAAACTGAACTCTTCAAGATCAATCTTCAGTAACACATTATTAGTAAAAACTAAATATTTATTATTGCATTTGAATTTAAGTGTTCTTTTTTCTACTACTACTCCTAATCTATTACCAACTACCGGTTTTACAAGATAATTGTTATTCTTTCTTTATACTATATGATAATATTATATTGTAATGACGGTCTTGTATAAATATCGAGTGTACATTGTGTAAATTTACTATATATGCATAAAAACTGATACCATACAGATAATACTGGTGAATTAATTAAAGTACGATGCAGAAAAGAATATTTACATGTACACACTGATAATAGTTTTACAGGATAATTGATAATATACTAGCTTACTGCCATTTTAATACGGAAAAATAAATGACTGGAGAGTTTCTTATTTCTAAATAAAAAACGATATAGAAGTATATATTTCCTTTCATTTACTAAAATCCACGATGAGTAATGTACGTAAAGTGTGTCTGTATTTGTAATTTGTAAATCAAAAGTTTCATGTACAGTAAGCTAAACTTTTAGTAGAAAAAGAGAAACTGTAAACGTGTGTCCGTGTGATTGAAATTTAGATTATCAATCTGTAGGTGATAATTAATAATAGTATAGGTAAATAAATAAAATGTCTTTGTAAAACAACTGAGACTGCATTGCACTCGCTGTGCATTTCAAAGGGAAAATTAAAGTGTTCATTTTTGTTGATTAATTGTAAGTTATAGTGGTAATGTATATAGAAAATAGTATATAAAACTGTCGTATATGTATAGATAGGTAAAGACTACTAAAACTATAACTGATATATACAACAGCTCTGCAGATTTACTATAATAACTATACTACTACCACTATACTACTATAAATACAAATAATTAAAATTACTATTAAATATTATTATTATTACAGTAATAATTACAGCACTTGACTTTTACACTACTACTGCATAAAAATAAAGCTGTGTTACGTTTTACGTTACGTTACGATACAAGGTACAAACATTGCATACATATACAGATATGTAGCTAGAAATAAGTAAGGTGTATTAAAAGTGAAGAGAAAACTGTGTAGTATAGTATTTGTCTTTTACCTTGTACTTGTACGTGTTCGTGTACGGATACCTATACCACTACTACTACTACTACTACTGCTGCTGCTATAAATATATTATGTATATTACACATTATAGTTAGTTAATTGTAATAATTAATTACCTATTCCTATATACTAGCACCTATACATACATAATCCTATAATACGCTAATAAGAAAGAAGAATAACTTTACAATGATTAAGGAAGATGTACAGATCGTGTATTATGACATGATAATGAAGTATTGAGTATTGAGAAAAGAAACATTTAGTACAGTAGTACAGTTGTTGTAGTACCTTTAAATGTGTACCTATATTATATTAGTGTCACTACCTATACATATTATAAACCTTTATTAAACAAATATATATAGGGACCTATATTATATTATGCTGCTGTTGTCGTTGTTGTAGATTGTATAGAGATACTACTAGTAGTAGGTAGAAAGGTCAAAAACGTGTAAAATCGTCGTCTCGTATTGTCTTGTATTGTAACAATGGCTTCTGTACCAAATACGTCTACTACGGTCAATCGAAATTAATTGTTAAGGAATCTAGGAAGGAAATATTATACCTAGTGGATTATTTAGAAGGGTTTATAGAAGGGATAGGAATATTTCTAGTGGTAGTAGTGATCGTATAATGTGTAGCATCTCTCAACCCTTTAGGAAATCACTAATCAAATCTATATGTACTAATAATATAATGTGGGTTTAGATCTTCTTCGTCAGTTGTGCTAAACATTTTGTAGTGCACTTTATAATATGTGTTGTGTCTTTCTGTACTGTAGTAGCGGTGTAAGTATATCTACTCAAGCTTAAACAACTTGTAAACGTCTGTAGGATTTTTAGTTGGCGACTTTTACAGTTTATGAAGTTGCGTTTGATTTTTTTATTGACAAGTCTCACAAGAAGGTGTTTGTGTAGCAGAGGAGAATTTTCATGTGGAAATTACCTTGCATTTATATTGTTGTTAGATTTTCCTGTGTATAGGTACTGTACTACTGTATTTAGGTTTTAATAAGAAGCAACAACGCAAAATGCGTAACACCACAAACAAAGCTCAGAATTGCTGGCCATTATTGCTAATTGGATAATTTTAGGATAAAGTAAATTAAATGGAAAGTATTTACAAGAAAATTACTCAAAATATAATACAATCTTGAGATGTAAGAGCTATAAAAATTTAATACAATGCTAAATTGTTAACTAATTATTATAAAATACGTAAGACTCTTATTGAATTTTGAAGATCTTAAAAAGTTATTCGATAATAATAATCATTCAGATTTCTAGGATCTTTTAGTAGGCAAGTTGATCTAGTACAAGTAAAATTTTTAGTTAGGATTTACTCACAAATAAATTCAGAATGTTACTATTCTTTACAAACACAAAATTATTGCACTGATTTTTAGATTTAAAAAAATATTACTCGATTTGATTGTTTTTCTCAGAAATCAGAGGCTCATCCTCTTTGCTATAATAATATTAAATACATGGATGATGAAAAGTTCAAATTTTGATATGAAAAATCAAGTAGTTATTACAAGTGTAGCTGGTAGGAACATGTAAACACATTACAAATTAATTGTGTACTATGTATCGTATTTATAAAACATAACCCTATACTACAATAAAATATGTAGTTTATTATTACTAGTAGTAGTAAATTAATAAACTCAAGAAATCAATCAAACTCAGGCTAAAAGCAAAATGGTAGTAGAGACCGAAATGCAGTAACTACATACTTAAGTAAAAAACACAGTAGAGAACGTATTAAAATCTTAAAAGAGACATGAATAAAAATATCTCTAGGCCTTTGTTATTATTTTAATCAAGATGCAAATCAAAATCAATCAATAATATACTGAAGCTTATGTGCGAGCATTTTTGTGAACATTTTTCTATTTCATATCTACGTACAGTTCTTATTAAAAATAATACTTATTATACTACTACAGAATAATGCATCGACCGAATAAAATAGTACAAACTATAAACGGATCGATATAAAAACGAATACGAATTCCCTATATTATAAAAATTGTACACAAATCTTAAATTACATCTAAATCGGTTTAGTAATTCTGTAGTAGGAAATTGTTCTCAAAATTACCCAACCGAGAAATGTAGGAAATTGCAATTATTACTATTGGTAAAATGTATTGTGTAATTGTATTTCTATTACCTCTACATACATAAGTATATGTACACACACACTATAAATTTATTATACGTATACAAAAACACATAACACACGTACATAGTATAGGTATTGTGTTGACTGTAATAATAAAATTAAGTACGGAGCAAAAAAGAGAAATCCGTCATGATCTACTACTAAAACTACGTAACTGAAAATCTGCCGATGTCGTACAGATACTTATAACTAAATACAGATAGAAAAGAAGAGAAAGTAATAACTAACTAAATAATTATTGTTACATTCTTGTAGTAGATACACTGCAGCTGCAATCCTACACACGTTTCCATTCTCGTCTCGTTAATATTGACCTTTACCGTTTTACTTTTTATTCAAAGTGAATACAAATAAATAATATTAATAATAATATGTATGGAATTACTAGTAGTATAAATAGTACATAGCGAAGCGAAGAAGAAGAAGGGCAAATTTTCTCATAAATATCGTGTTCAGTGTGTGGAGAATTTGTTTATTATTGCAATTTACTATTACATAATATTATTGTACTGGTATCAGCGATACAGTAGCTGTTATTAAATTATTAATGATGAAATCAATTATAAAATAACTCCGTCTCTGACTTAACTTCTTTCTCATTTCACATATGCATAAAAATCAACATACTACACACCTTGGCGCATATACTCTTTTTATAAACCCCTAATGTGTAAGCATCCTTAAATTAGGTTATTTCAACAAAGATAAAGAGAAATTATTAATCGTCAAACTAAAAAAATGCAACGTTAGCTACTTAAATTAATTTAGATTGGAAAGCGTAGACAGTTAAATCGGGCACTGGCAGTAAAAGTAATTTTTCATGTTATACTACCTGAAAAAAAGTGAAGATGAAAAATCATGGTATTTATTGAAATATTTTAAATCATTGGCAAATTGTTATAATTTTCATACCTACATACATACATCTTTGCATACAGCTCTTAATTTTTAAAATACAAAATTATTACACCTATTTACATGTATTTTAGTTTCATAAAATGAAGGAAAGCAGAGTGCGTTTGTGAAATGTAATGTAGTACAGAAGGCATTAATTTAATTTGTATTCAGCATTAATTTTGCAAAATTGACCCAAATACTTACAAACAATATCAGTAGTGCATGGCCTATCAAATAAATCAATATTATATTATTGAAAGTGGACAGTTTCATTTATTACATGACCAGTACCAGTAGTGATGCTGCCACCACAGTTGCAATAAATCGTATGTTATGCTTCATGGAATGTCCCTTGCTTACTTCAGAATTACAACCTTCAGTTTTACAAGAATAGTTGTATGTATTGTTCTCTTGTTTGCGCACGCCCAAAGCAAAACCCTTCTTTTGTAATTCGTTTATCAGAAGGCAGTCACGTATGATTTCTTTAAATTCATTTTTTTTACCTTTATTTTTAGTAGTAAACTCCAAAGTGCAGACGTACTCGACACCTGTATAATAAAATGTAATCCGTAAATGTCCGAGTCATTTGAAACCTAATTGTCCACTATAATCACATCGCCTGTCAAAAATGTTTTTATTACCCGCAACAGGTTTTGGGCAATCCTTCAAATGATAATCTTTATCCGCGTTACGACACTGCTCTCCTGCATCTGTATCGGTATTTCCGGCTGTACACCGAAGACATTTCAATCCTAAAGAAACAAAGCGATGCTACATATTAACAATTCATTAGTAGTTCATAGTTCATATAAATTCATATTTTTGTAATTTAAAAAAAACTTGTTTGTATTTATTAATCACACTTTACCGAATGCAGAGAATATCAATGTGGATAGAAGCAAGATAATATAGAAGACAATGGGCAAATTCATCGTGATAATTCAGATTTCTTAGCACAACACTCAATAAAATGTGTCTAAAAATCAGGAACTATATGAAGGCTTATTGAAAAAGTGCCTGTGATGAAATTAATTAGCTTGGGTTAGGAAAGACAAGCAATCAACACGAAGCTTAAAATGGCAGCTGAGCTAATTTTTTTCAGGGTACATTTACAATCATGGACATATTGTAAGAAAAATCGTTCTGTCTGAAAAATCAATTGCATGAAATTGGTTTTATTTTTTACATTCTTCCCATAATCTCCATAGAGAGATTGCATATACAAAATACCTCGTCGTTTTATCATGATGCAAAATCTGAACGGGCATTTTTAAATCAAAATTCATTTTTAGCATAAAGTTGTCATTATTTTTACAATTCTTCCGTTCAAATGTGTTCCACATGCTGTGATGTGTTTAGAGTTGTGTTAAATAATCCCTTACAATCGTATTTACCTGGAGAATTGATATCTGGAGCAGTTATTGTAAACTTTCGGTCGAAGAAACTAACCACAGGTATGTAGGTAGGTAAATGGCTACTAAAAATCAATTGCGTATACATCTAATCAATTATTGGCTTTGCAACAATTTTAGTAAACTCAATTCATTAAAATGATTCATCTGCCTTTATAAAATTAATCAGGGCTTGACGTGACATTTAGGGGACAAGCTAAATTGAAATGGGCTATTGGGAAATGCGGCCATGGTCAAGGTGTCATTGAAACTGATGAAATCGAACATAAAATAAAACACCGCTACCACAATTCTCACTTGGAAAATTATTTCAACTGGACTGTCAATCTCCTACGGAATTTTGGTAATTTTTAAAAATCAACAATTCCTCAACATCACCCGTAAAATATTTTGTAAGTGAACATGATTTAATTTGCTGACACCTAAATAAGTTCTTTTGTTCAAGGTAGGAGGGTGAAACTGTCACCGGGTAAAAATGTGTACCCTTTTCAATTTACTTTGCCTCTTGCTCTTCCTTCGTCCTTTAAAGGACGCTTTGGATGCGTCACTTATAAAATTACTGCCGTGTTGAAAAGACCCTGGTGTAAATCGAAATTTAAGTCCTCAGTGAATGTCATAGTTAACGCACCCGTAGATTTGAATAGCATACCGGATGTTTCAGATCCTATAGTTCTTGAGAAACAAAGGAATTTTTGCAACTTCAATTCTTCCGTTAATCCAGCGATTATCAGTTTTACACTCAGAATTGAAAAAGCTGGATATCTTCCTGGAGAAACTATTTCTTCAAGTGTCACATTGACAAATCACAGTCAGAAAAATGTCCATAAAATCACATTAACACTTATTCAGGTATACAAGTGTTTAAAAATAAAATGATTTGTCATTTTGACTTTAATAATAACATTGCGAATTATTTTTTGCACAGAAAAGTTTTTACTATCCGACAAAAAAATCCAAGCGAAGCGACACGAAGTGCATTACTAAAGTAATTGGTCCAGGGGTTGCTCCTGGGGAAATAGTAGTTTGGAATGGAAATCTTATTACTATTCCTGATTTACCTTCTTCCAAATTAGGTCATTGCAAAATAATCGAAGTAACTTATTTACTACAGGTAATTTTGTCCTACTAAAATTAATTCAAAAATCCAGTATAAAGTGGAAATTCTTATTAATTTTCCTGTTCATTATTTCTTTTGTACCTCTTTAGCTAGAAATGTATATCTCAGGGCTATGGCTAAAGAAAAATCTCAGGGGCAGAATTCCTATAACTATTGGTACGATTCCTATACACCACTTTTCTTCTCCAGACTTAAGTCAAGAAAGTAGTTCCTTTGTGAGTGAAATTGCAGGTGAAATTGTGAAATGTGTGGGTGCAAGTACTTAACTATACCCTTGTAGTTTCCTACGAGACTTAAGAATTTTTAATTGTCTCTGACCGATACGAAAGTGTAATAAAGTATTCCTTCCTATTCCTAGAAGCCAAAAGTGTGTTATTTGCATTATTTTGTGTCACAGTCCACTTTTGTGTGTGCATTTTACTTGTAAAAACTATTTCAATTTTATAATACAAAAACCGAGTAATATTAACACAAATAAAACTGGTGTATGAATCCCTAAGACGAAAATGGCAGAAGGAGATGTTAATACAACTGTTGTAAGATTAATTTATTTTGTGAAAATAATCATGCGTGTAGAAGAAGCAATAACCTGCTATTAAAGTACTTTAAAATGCTATTGAATATTGTTACATGAAAGGTTGACGAGTGCAGAAATTACTCTACGAAGTATTGCAATTGTGTGAGTCATGCAAGTCATGATGATGAATATTGCTTTGATGACAATGACACGAAAGAAGTTCTTGGGGCGATGCATGAGTTAAGCGAATTGTATTTGGACGAGTTGAGTAAAAGGAAGGCGGAATGTCAGAACGTAGATTGTCAATGTATGTATGAAGAGTTGTTAAAATCGTGGTTGACGGATTTACAGAAACAAAAAGAATGTATTTTGCTTATGCATAATGAAACTCAAGATTCTGCCAAGAAGATTCTCGAAGAGCTTGATAGGAAATATCGTCAAATGAAAAGCCATGTTTTTAAATGTAAACTGGACAAGGGAAAAAATAAAATCGTCTTGGATAACCTCGTTTACGAAAAAAATACTTTTGAACAACAGTACAAGGTTGTTCTACATAAATCCCTATAAATCACATCATAAATGAATTATTCTATTACAAATGAATTATTTGAGTATTATTATATAATTTTATTTCTTCAAATGCAAAACAATCCGATCCAGAGAATGCAAAAGGAAATTAAGGAATACGATGTTGTTCAAACTGAAAAGAAAACGGAAGTAAAATTACTGGAGAAAGATGTAGAAGACTTATCTAAATTAAAGAAACGATTAGGAAGTGAGGGATGTTGGGATATCAATGATTTACAACTAGAGCCAAATGTTTACGATCATCTCTTTAAAGGACATTCAGATATTATCGGGTATATAATGGGTTTAATGCAAGGACGTACAGAGGGGAAAGCACAGGGGGCACGTACCCCCAAATTCCAAAAAAGCTAAAAGCCGCAAATAACCCTTTTGGTGTTTTTTTGGTTGTGCCCCCCAAGAGAATTCCTGGGTACGCCCTTGGGTTAATGAATAATAAACGTTACATACTACAGAACCAGAACCGCAGTTAATTGTTATCCAGTCATGTAAAATTAATAAAAAAATGTCATCCACTTTATAACAATGAAATTGTTTTTGCAAATTGCAGAAGTCCTTGTATGGTCTTAATGGATTTATGCAAACAGAAAACGGTACGGACTCAAATCCAAGTTTTTGTAATTTTTAATATTAAAAACAACCTTTTCTACTTATTTTATTTTTACTGCTTAATATTATACTCCAATTTGTTCTAGACGGAAGTTGTAAAAAAGGAAGAGTTAAAATTGGATATTCGAGTAATGCGCGAAGTAATTCTGGACAAAAACAGGTAAATATTTTTACTACTTTCAGTTCTACTTGTTATTAATAAAGCGTTAAAATTAAAGTGAATTAAACATATAAAATTTACGTAGAGAGATCGAGGAATTAAAAAGAAAATACGAATCGTTTTGCTGTAAAAGCAAAGAAAGTCTGAATGAAGAAAACATAACCACCACCAGTGACCTTGAACTTAAAGAAGTAAAATCGAACCCTAATAAAGTAGTAATTTCTGAGGAAAAGAACATACAAACAATTGTGCAAATTCCTACCACACATCAAAAAGAAAATACAGCACAGTGAAAAACGGATTTTACTACAATTAAGTCTTAATTGCATTTTTCAATGGTTTCAGAATAAATAAAGATTTTTCGAATCTGAAAAAAAACTTGAATATGTTTATTATTTCTTTATTTTCTTTGAATATATATAATAGTACAAAACGAATGATACCTACAGATAAAAATTACTATAACCGTATCATTCAATAATAAAATCAAGTTAGAAATAAATTCTACGACGACATTGTAAATTTTGCAACAAGTCCAAGATGATCTGATGGATAAATGACGAGAGGAGCAGCAAAAGCACATGTGGTCAAAGGTTCATCCCCCATTGTATTTACACTTACAGCGGAAACCTGATGCGCTTTAATATTTTGGTACAAAATTCGATCAAGACGTTTAACCGGTAATTTCGCTCCAGGTTGAAAAATTCCAAAAGTAATCCCATCCCGCTTCAAATCTTTGTCTTCTTTTGCAGCATCCTTTTGACTCCACGGGTCGTTCCATTTCAATTTCTCTGTCAAAAATTCCGTTTCTTCTGAATCCTTAAAAATATTGAAATCTCCACACATAAAAGCAAAATTCGGATCTTCCTTCAAGAGATACTCCGTTGAATCTGTCCATTGTCGTTGACGAATATCCACATCTCCGTCGCCAGATTCAAAATGAGCGGATGCAACCACTCCAGTCTCTCCTCTCCAGTTTAAATGAGCACAAATCAAACTTCGACCCATCCGGGAATATGGGAAAGGCAATTTGGTGAATTTAACTAATAGGGATTTTCGGACTAAAACAACAATGCCATACCATGCATCGAATGTGGACAATTTTTGAGAATCTGACATGTAGTAAGTTTTCTGAATGAATTTGTTGCTGGAGAGGATTGTCATCATACTCCCAATTACTTCTTGGAGACAAACAACATCCGGGTTCAGGGATTTGATTTGCTGGACAATTGCTTCATACCTTTCCTTTAGACAGGTGGCTGTGTCAAACCACACGTTTTGAGTGAGAATAGAAATATCAGCTTGTACAGTTTCATTATTGATTGGTATTGACAGATCAGGTGTTTTTGTTGCTATTTCCCACAAATTCCTCTTTCCCAATGGATTTAGTTCCTTTAAAAGGGACGTTTCATATTGATAAATTGGGATATCCATAGCGGTGAAATTACTTCGTGAATTATCCCGGAGATATTCCAATACACGATTAGTATACGGCGAATTTTTTATTCCTATTTTAAATGCAATATAAAAATACGTTTAGTAAACAAATGGTTAAACGCGAAAGAAAGTAAATGCAATTATTTCACGTTAAATATTACGTACTTATATTTAACTTACCACTAAAAACTGGAAGAGAAATTACAACGAGCAGCAAAATTCCTACAAATACTGTAAATATCGTATTTAGGGAAGGATAACGCATTGGTTGCACGTTGCAATCGACCGATTCACTTGGTCAACTGTTGAGGAAGAATAGAATTGTTTTTGCAACTCAGTGTAAAGAGTATACCTTAATAAAAACAGTATGACGCAATTCCTGTCATGCATACGTTCACCGCGAGATAAACTTCGGCTTTTACAACGGAAACAGTTCTAAATCTAAACATTCCAATTCCAATGAATCACATAAAACAGGTATCAGACACGTATAATATACGTGTTACAGTCTGGGTGTGACTGGCAATTTTACATGACAGGAACATTACCCGGTAATGCTTTTGACGAAACTAATGCTGCATTTCATGTACAATAATTTACATCCAATGAAGGGATACTGTTATGACAATGACAATAATATAGGGTCATAGAATATTGCTACGTACAAATGTACGATTTTGCATGGGTTTATGATATCCTGGTTCGGGCACTTACTTAATAATTTACTTAGACTGAATTAAATGGTCGAAATGTGTGTAAAGTTGATGAGTAAAAAGGCAAGAATTTATTAAATGTTTAAGTAAGAACGGAAGAGACTTTGTACAAATCGCAGAGAGTGTGAGCGACTAACTAACTTTGGTTGGTTTTACAATTGTATTTATACCCGTATCTTCAGGGTTCTCATTTGAGATGTTTGTCCTGGTATTTATTGCTTTGTTATTGTAGCTTACTTAAAATGCTGGATTGTAATTGTAACACCTTTTTGTCGGTCGAGTGTTATAAAGTTATTTAGGTCGTAATGTCCTGCAGCTTATTACTTTTAGTTAGGTCATCGAATATTTTGCAGTAGTTTTGCAATAGGTTATATTTTAGGTTGCGACAGTGGATTCATTACATTTTAGTTCTTAAAATATGAATAAAAATAATAATTGTGCTGTGACTCAAGAGCGTATCTAGGTTTCGCCAATGGGAGGGCACTCAAAAGGTGCGTGAGGGATTCAGCGACAAAAAATTGGAAAATTTTTTTCAAACAAACTCTTTCTTCCAGAATCGGGGGAGAGGGCTCATACTTGGTAAGTCCATACTTAGATACGCCCTTGTGTGACACACTGCACTAATATTTATTCAATTTTTTTATATTCCTAATTTTCAATTACTGCCCAAGTATTAATATGTGTCACTCGTTAGTATAATTATAAACAACTCTTTTTCATGCACTCGGGAGTTATGTATTTGCACGTGGACATGTATAGACAGTATACAGACATTAACTAATTGTAATAATTAATCATTAAATCATCACCAATTACCTTGAATGTAAGAAAAATGAATGGAGCCTAGTAATAATGTTTAAGAAGATAGAAAACCCTATTTACAATTAGTTTTGTGAAAAACTACAGTTTATTCTCAAATAACAGTTAAACTAATCAACTTATTCTTTATATAAATAGAAATGATGATAATATGATTAATATGTAATGAAACTGTGAATAATATGAATATGATAGATTTCGGAAGAGTAAGAAAAGTAGATAGACATTTTTATATCATACTATTTTCATTGTCAAAATATATTAATTTTATTTGAACAATTGTTTATTGCTTTAATTTTTTTATGTAATTAAATAATTTCATATTGAATTTTATTATTTTAGGCATGTAGTTAACTTATATTTGTCAATTTGCAAACCTTAAATAAAGGTCAGTCATTTTTACTACTTCCATCTTATCTACCTAAAAATAAATTACTTGGAGTTGTAAGTTTTGCTATTAAAACAATTTAGAGAGATCGATTTCTCCGAAATACTCGAGGCGATGGAAATTGGGTCCGGTGAATTTTCCTTCGGGGACTGGAAATAAAGACATGTACACCCGATGCGGATCAGATTTGTGAATTGCATAAGCGTTGAAACGATTCACATCTCCGGGAATGTATTCTCGTGGAATCAGAAATGAACCTCTCCAACGTTTTCCTTCAATAGAAGTTGTGACTTTCTTCAGAGGCAATTCATTCCGTAAAACATTTTGTTGCTTGTCCAATTCCAAAACGAGGTAATGACCTTTAGGGCTAAACTCCATTTCCAAATATTTATTATTCGCTTCGCTCAACAGGAATACTTCCACCACTTCATAATCCCATAGCCCATTCACGGATCCTAGTGGAATTTCTGCAGGCACAATTGGGTCTTGGTAATATGGAGCGTCAATGTCCATAATAATTCCTCCAGTCCGGTCTAAATTATTTTTCAAAAATTTTATATGGATTTGTGCGTTGTCTTCTGTCTGTCTACTGTCCCAAGTTTGATTTATTGTGTAGGAATACTCATGTCCGTCTTTTGCTCCAACTTCAGCCATTTCAAATTGCTTCAGAAATAATCTGAAATAAATATAATAATAAAATAAAATTGAAATTAATTATTAAAATTAAGTAGTAAAAGAATTTAAAAAAATGCTTAATCTAATTTCTTTATTTACTCGTAAGAAAAAATGAATTTGATAGGTTTAAAAACAAATATAGGAAATCTACTTGAGTTAACAATAATTTTTTAGTTTTTCCAACTATACACAGTTTGTTTAAAGGAAACTTTAAATTAATATACGTTAGTGGCTATTTTACTCGCAATTTCATGTATGAGGAATTTTAGTACAAGTCCAACATATTTATACATCTTTAGTTTCTAAGTTTTATTTTAAAATAGCTTTGTGAATGGGCGAAACATTTTCTTACACGATACTGGAAAATTTATTATGATAAACACATTGTTAAATTAATAATAATTACATGAAGATAAGATTGACAGAATAGTTAATAGGAGACATTAGCAGATGTAATTAACACTTCATTAACTCCGAAAATGATTATTTAATAGCTTCTGATAATACGTCTTAATATTTTTCCACAAGTATTTACCTAAACACTTTAGTTAATAACTTAAAATGCGTATTACACTAGTATCTACTATTACGTTGAAAAACAAATCAAATATATTGAAAAACCAACTTGATTTAACAATATTTTCTCAAACTGTTCAGCTGTATAGCTTACTTGGATAAAATTATGTAAATTAATCATTCTATTTAGATACAAGAACATTCGCGGCTATTTTATATGCCAGCCTTCATCTAAAAGCTATACTGGAAGCTTACTTTATTTTCTTAATCAACCCAACTTTCTTGAATTTCTAATAATATTATTCCTAATATCAACATCACGTTATGTTAAACCATGCATTGCAAGATATTGGAAAATTTATTGCCATCTAACAACAAGTCAACTTGTTATTTCATCCATTTATTCTCACTGTGTCATAAATTATTATTAAAAATAGCAATATCCTTTAATCCTTAAGCAATTAGTGTTTGCAGATTTAGAACAAATTAGCTAAATATATTTTGAAATGTGTTACATATAAAAATACATATTATAATACTTATAGTGTAAGGACGTATCCAGGACTCACAAATGGGGATTTGGGGCTCAAGGGCAAAAACGACCTTAAAAATTTAAATTTAAAACCTTCGACTAATTTTTTTTATTAATCACCTTCTTTCTGGAATCTGGGGCGGGGGGAGGGAGCTGAAGCCAAGTGANGGGAGCTGAAGCCAAGTGAGCCCATAAATAGATACGCCCTTGATAGTACATATTTAATAACCAGTTATTTAAATAATATGTAGTATTAAATTAATTTCTAAATTAATTAAAATGTTTTTCCATTTTCAACTTTTCGCAACGAGCAAATACAATCATTACGATTTATTACTTACATATTTCTAAAACGCCAGAACAAAATGATGAAAATAGCACACGTTACAATATACACAGCCCAACGAACAATCTTAAGCATCACAAATTAAATTGTATATAATAAAATTGCTTGCAACACTAATACTTCTGTTTGCAAAAGTCTGAGACATAGAGACAGACACATAGGTGCCGAAATTGATTTTCTCATTACAAATTAACAACTCACAACATTAGCAATCTCTTTCGTATTTACGACACGAAACCAACAAAACAAGTCAATCTCAAATCTCAAGAAGCACTGCAAATAAGCTGCAAGTATAATTCTTGCACAAAAGGAGTCTACAACCACAACAAGCTCTGCTGCTGGAGAATAATTGTATGTAAATAAAGACACGTTACTTATAGATGAAGGTATAAGGTGGGTAGGTAAAATTCCTATAAAAAATTTGAACTACCTAAGTTTTTCTCATGATTCCAGTCCAGCCATCCAGCAAGTGGAATTCATCTCAGACGTAAGCAATTACCTTGTGAATAGGTTTTCGTTGAATGAGATGCTCGTTCCTCGTGTGATCTTGAAACGAGAAAACCTGCCTGGGCTTTACAGATGGATGCACGATATTTTTCTTTGCAACAAAAATCAACGCTCTAACACTACAACCACTAGTCCCAAATAAGATTTATATTTTACGCTTCACATTCACACATCCATTACCCTTCACATTAAATTATAAACATAGTACACTAACTACTTTATAAATTATAGGTATATAATCATGTCTACTTTCTTTATATATCTCAGATATATTTTCTCTGTGGTATATTTATACATCGCATTAATCATTTGATCTGCTGGAGTCTGTGCAAATTGAATTCATCATTCGTTTCTTGCATTGCTTGCGATTTTTATACATTGATTATTTCAAGTCTGCATATGCGATATTTTATTGTGTGCAGACGTATTTCGTGCCTCGTATCGACCTTATTATCAGTTCCTAATTGGTTTTCTGGAGCACACACTAAATAAATTATCAGTAGTGCTGGTACAAATAAATCAAAACACTTCAGTTGAAACTGAAAACACTTTCGGCAGTTTTTCAGCTACAAACCATCAGCAACACCACCTGAGTGAGTGTCTGCATATTACAGATGTACTATGTAACCATTACAAGGTAAAGTCAAACTCCTTATAATATGCATTAAAGCATGAATACATTCCATTATACAATTATCTCACAATCAGTTTATTGTATATACTTATTTGTGTAAATTATTTTTAGTGATTCTAGGTATACCATAATGGTATATCTACATATAATATAAATATTGCAGTATATTATATTACGAATATAGTATATGCATTTCTCACATAATTATAACAACTTACATTTAACATGGAACTTACTATTGGAGGGGAGGGGTAGGATATGTGGAAATTAAAAAAGGGTTTATCACTTTACAGTACATAGGCTCAAATATTTTCGAGTACCTTTTACTGTGTGAGATGATGTGTGTTATCTATATGGAGCCGTATCTCTTTACATTCTGAAGTATATTAAAGTAGTATATAGATAAAATTGTCAATTAAATATTACCTATAGTTAAATTCTCGTGGACAGATGCTCTGCATTCTATATGGAGCATATTTTTATATCACACAATTTCTCAGTGATATAATACTACATAGCATATCAAGGACGTACCAAGATGGGGGCACTGGGGCAGTTGCCCCCCCAATTCCGGGAAAAAGGTAAAAAATATAAAAAATAGTAAAAATTTTGGCTCTAAGCGCGAATTTAGTGCATTTTTGGCTTATTTTAACTTTTTGCTACAATTTTTCGTACGCGCGAATATGGGACTCTTTTGCACTAAATTTATTGTGTACCCCCACCAAATAGAAATCCTGTGTATGCCCTTGTAATAACATAACATGTAATATTCAACTGATGGCAATAATTATCATAAGTTTCATGAATTCTCATTATTATCATATTTATAACATAGCGAGCTATCTACATGCGCCAAATACATTTTTGTACAGTCTCCTTATACTCCTTACGTGGATAATTCAGGTTGAATATTTACTGGGGTAATTGTAATAAGGACACAAAATGTAAATTAATGTATTAATGGAGGTATGTTTTGTACATGATGTACTATTGCGGTAATTAATGATTTCTTTACATGAATTAGACTCATAGTTGTATTTTTAGGCGTGGGTGGTAATTTAAGAATCGAAAATGATTTTAAGTAACAGGTTATCATTTGGGAATGACCGTATTAATAATAATCCACCCTTAATCCTGAAATTGGAGTCATCGGAACTTTAATAACTATTATAAATTATATGAAGTATCTGTATGATTAAGATATAAAATTATTACCTTTATCTTTATTCATGCTCTCACACTCAGGTATTAAAGCGCACAGTTGATTTTATGGTATTCTAATCAGGTGTGTTCACGTGCTACTATTTAATCAACACTCACTACTGGAAAGACTTTGCATGGACTCGTTACAAAGTCGAAAACTGTCTGTGTACTTATAACTTGTGTTGTATAATAAATTATACATATTTTAAAGTCAATCGGTTTGCGTGAGTAATAATGATTGTTACATTTTACCATTTCTTTAGTTATTATTGTTCCTACTCATGATTCTGATTCACGATATACGATTCATATAGGTTTCAGGAACTCTTTTGCGTATTTATTTTCTGTCTCAAGTGTAGTTTTAATACGAGCAGTGCTATAGCAGACTTGTGGTGGGTTTATGATTCCTGTAGTTCGTGCTCAGAAAATATCCGATGTTGAATAAGTTGTTTGTTGTAAGTAACAATTTTTCTCATGATTAATTTTATATATTTTATATTCCATGCTACACCTAAAATAAACGATAGTAAAGAAAGCATGAGTCATCTCCATAAATATTAAAGATACATTAGTATTAGGTATGCATTTTTTTAAAGTAATTGTAAATATTATTATTTTTTATTAAAGCCAAACTTTTTCGGGCTTTTTGCGAACCAATTTATGACAGTCTGTCCGTCTGTCTGTCCGCAGTCCAACAATTTTGGCATTTAGTTTTGGTTTATTATTACTATTTAATTATACATAAATTTTCATAAAATCTTTTCTTTGCAAAATCTAACAAGGAGTTAAAAAAATGATAATTGTCATATACTTTGTAAATAATTAAAACAAAAATAGGCTCATCTCAATGTCAAACTTGAATTTGAAATTAAATTATTTTGTGAGAAACAAGTGTTATAATATGTTAACTGTTAGTGGAGAAAAAGCAATGAGGAAATTGACAATTTACTGTATAAGTTTGTGGTTATAATTATGTAATCAACATTCTTTTTTGTGTGTACATTTCGTTTACGAAATGATTGTGCTTTTGTTGTGTTTTTCTGACATCAAAGAAATTTGGTTTGGTCAGTTTGGTGTAACACGCAGTTTCTTATTTAAAGCTAATTATGATTTTTTATAACCCTTCCCAATACACGTACATAGGTTAATAGGTTCTATATAGCTGAAATGACTTATATTCTACTCTACACTACTATCAATATATAGGAATTATTTTACGAATTTATATACCTGAAATGGCAAATAGCTTAGAGAGAAAGAATTTTATTTATATTTGAAATCATCGTTACAATTTACTTTTAGACCTTATAATATTCAGTATGAAATAAAAATACTAGGTCTACTACAGTAAAGTATGAATTATAATACTGTACATAGTGAAAATAATAGCTTGAATATTATCAAAAATAATCTTAACAAAAAGGGATTCCAAAAAATAGACTTTGCAAGCGAAGGCAACCAAGGGCGTACCCAGGATTTCTGTTTGGGGATCACGACTTAATAAAGGGGCATGGGGGCATGTGCCCCCAGTGCTTTCCCCTACGTACGTTCTTGAATAAAACTAGTTTGCCTATTTTCGGATTTTTATTCTTTTTATTAATCTGTGAGTTTTCCAGATGTCTAGGGCCCTCATTACCTAATCTTATATTCTTCCCCCAACTCTGGTTACAGCCTTGTATAGTTCAATTGTTTTGGCTGACAATATTTCCAAAATGGGGAACGGAAAGTTTTCAATTCTATATCATATTTTTACAATATGCACCACTGCATATTATGCAGTATATCTATTATCAAGGACGTACCGAGAGGGGACACCCCCCCAAATTCCGGGAAAAAGGCAAAAAATGTCTAAAAAATAACCAAAAATCTCCAACTTTTTGGTTTATTTTAAACTAAATTTGCTAAAAAATTTTCGCTTTTGCACTAAATTTATTGTGTGTGCCCACCAAATAGAAATCCTGGGTACGCCCTTGTCTATTATTGTAGGTACGTTCAGATATTCATACACCAATTCAATAGATTATCATCAGTTGGAATTTATTTGCATAATGTGTGCAGAAAATACATTATTTACACAATATTCATTGAATACTGAATATAAATCATTCTCCTTCATTGTTCAAAACAAACTTTGTGTAAAAACCCGATGAATATAAAATTGTGTCTCTGCTGACATGACTTTCATCACTTTTTGCAAAAAGGATCATTGGTTTGCATTAATTCATTGTATTACAATATTGTTTTGCAGATATCTGTTCGCTCTGTGTACTGAAAACGTGATCGGCAGAAGATCCCATAATATAAATGCAAGTGTTCGCATAGATGATAAAATCCCCCTCGTCAAGTGTAGCAATGGACTTTGAAGTTTTGTGAGATATAAATCTGGAAATTAATACCTGAGTTGAAGTGGGGCTTAATCTAAGGTATGGAAATAAATTTTTCATATTTATTGATCGAACCATTTACCATAACCATGCATGTATGTGTATAAATATTTTACCGACAGCACTTACATTTAGTACAGCAATCGATACACTTACATCCGCTTTAACTGTTCTAGCGAACAACCACTACCTATTTGCTTTTAGTGTTTGTCATCTCATTTATGTTTCATTCAAGTTGAAGGCTTCAGTTCATCCTTCACTTCCAGACTATCCAGATAAATTCAAGGTGAATATAATTCTATAATATTGTGTTATCCTAGGTTGGCAACATCAAAAACAATTTTCCAACTTCAGTGTTAACATTTGTTCGCGTCTTTTTGCTTTGGGGCAATGGAGGAAATAAGTTGGGAAGAAACAAGCATGGAAAATAATTTCAGGATGGACTATGATTGCTCAAATCTTCTACAAATTGACCACGTAATTTTTATTTTGCATTTTTGTCTGTTGAAACTTTTTTTCCTGAAGGAATAGAATTTTTATGGTTATTTTTCATTTTTTTAAAGGTGCTGAATAACATTATGAGACATCTTGGGAAAGAAGACATCAAAAGTTGTCGTTTGGTGAACAAACAATGGAATAAATTGAGTACGACGTTTTTACAAAAAATGGAACATCCGGTTCATTTTTACGAAAACACGTACAACGGTGGAAAACTAAGGAATCTGTTGGAAATCCTGAAGAAAAGTGAAAATCCGCCTTTTACAAAATTCGAAATATCAGCTGGGTTTTGCGTAAATAAACATGAAGGGATCCTTCTGGAGCTTTTCAATTGCTGCCGAATGTTCGTGGATTGTTTGACGGTCAATTTTAACAGAAACAAAGTTGGAGATATGGCTTTCACACTTGGGTATCTTTCTACGATACAATTTCCAGTGCTGAAACATTTACATTTTAACGATGAAACAAAGGAAAGAGATAATATTGGTGATAACAGCCGCAAGATCAATAGAAATGCACAGTGCCAAAATTTCTTCAGATTTCTTGTAGCTGCCACACCGAGTTTAGAAAGACTGGACATGTCGTTTCCAAGTAAATATTTGGAAATGGGTCTTGACGATAATCCATTTCTTCCCGAGACTTTAATGCTGGTCGACCCACCAATCACATTAAACCATTTGGAATTTTCAGCCCGAATTACCAATGATCAATTGGTCACTCTGACAAATTCCATGAGTCATCTTCGAATGAAATCTCTGCTTTTTCGGTTGAAAAATTCAATTCTGAAGCAGAGTTCATTCAAGGCCCTTCTTCAAAGCCATAGTGAATCTTTAGAAAATTTTCAAATCATTGAAGACTGGATCGGATCCCAATATAGGGTTGAATTCCCTCGCATGAAGAAACTCTCCGTTTTCACCCTTTTCTCCACATCTGAGCAAACCGCAAATATCGTCACTTTCGTTCCGTTTGGCTACGAAGAACAATTACCTCATCTCAAAAAACTTATTCTTTGGAATGCATTCGGAACAGAAGATCGCTGGAGACCATTTTTCATGCCGACTTCACCTAGTCACTCGCTACAAACATTGGAACTGCCAAATCACTTCAGAAATACCGAAATGGCGGAATGTATCTCTGAAACTTTCCCTTGTTTGAGAAAAATCAAAGTAGGATTTTCTCTAAGACCAGAAGATGTGTCTTTATTGCAAATTATTTTTAAAACTTTGAACACACTCGAAGAATTGGATATAAGAACAGACATGGATGAACGCAATCAAAACATTGATAATGTACTGACAGGTATTCCTCTTGACGCATGTCGTCACTTGAGGAATAATTGCCAGAATTATGCCGAATTAGATTTGCTAGCGTTGAAAACGAAGCCTGGCTTGTCAGATTTAAAAAGTAATTTAATAAATTTAAAAAAATAAAAGCTTTCAAAAAATATTCATTGTAGGAAAAATTTCTAATTGCGATTTTTTTAATCAGGACTCAGCCACCTTGATATTATTTTGGATAACAGCAGACCGCCCCTTATAACTGATCTTACGGGTTATATGGGTTTCCTGAAAATGCGCAGTTTAAAACATCTTCAGTTCACACAGTGTGGGGTACGTTCACCTTTCCTCGCTGAAATAATTCTATTTCTCCATTTGTAAACCAAGTTTTGGTTGAAACTAACCTAAAATTTGACTTTTTCTCTTACAGATATCTTCGGAATGTCTGCAGCAGCTTGAAAAGAAGCTACATCTCCGTCTAATTCCATCGAGTGGTCAAAATTTCTACGAATTCGAGCACATTAATTTTAGTTTCGACTAAAAACACCAGTTTAAATATCTACTATCCCATATAAACGTTTATTTTGTATTTTGCTCTTCGTATCGTAATTATTGCTCTTGTTATAGTCATCGTCATTTAATTCTCATTGTTATTATAAACTTAGATATATAATTCCTATGAAAATAAATATAATATATATATCGTGATATCTTGACTTGAACATTCCTCAAGCTAAAGCAAAGTGTTTCCTTGTTCAGAATACCTACTCACCTCGTCAATATTTTTTGTGCACCAAAAAACACGCACTCTCCAAAGAGCAAGTTCATGCTCACAAATTCAAGTTGAAAAGTCCTTTACTCTCTCTAAATATAGAAAACTAACCTGCAAAATCTAATATGCACCACTACATTATTATATAACTCTCATTTTGTAACCTTTGTAATCATTTGATTGTGTTGAAGATGACAGGAAGCAAAAACTCCTTATCGAGAAAGTACAATGTCAACAGGACTTGTAATAGAAAAGGTTAGCAGTTGAAGCCAATTGCATACCATGCCTTGGTTTCTTGGATCACACTGCACTTTTATTATGTAACTTGATAATTTCTCATTGATATTTCTTCCTTCCGTCCTTCCCACACGGAAATATACATTCCATTCATACCCTCTCTCCTGTTGTTCTACAGTGTAGTAAAGTTACAAAACAACAACATTGCGACCTTTAAGGATTCCACACACACAGAACTAACAATTATCTACTTCCATTGTCACTCTGTGGGATTTCTTATAGCTACAGATTCAATACGACATGCTTATCTCATTCAGTTATTATTATTTTTAATTCAGTTCCTTTTTAAAGTAAGTGTATTAATATTCAACCTGCAAAACTATGAACAAAGCTAACGTATCATTACCTAACATTTGCAGTATCCCATCCTTTAGCTTAATTATTATAACTTGTATAATAATGACAGAGTCTCATGTAAAATACAATGCAATGTACTCTTATAAGAGTAGTTACATATAAAAAGGGTGCTCCTAGATG
>JABASD010001322.1:0-42707 GCA_019776165.1 Pogonognathellus flavescens | reverse complement strand
AGAGTATCAGTGTGTAGATTGGTTATGTTACCGGGTTGGTATTGTGCTCGGGTGGGTAGGAGTCGGTTACCCGATATTCTTCTTTAGTTTTAGGTCTTCTCGGACTCTTCGTAGATTTAGTTTATATTTTTCGTAATTTTGATAGTTTTTGGTGAGGAAATCATTACGGACTCCCTTACCAATATTATTAGGTTCGCCTGAACGGTTCCAGCTCTCATCAGAACGTGTAGTAATAATAAATATTATTACTACAAGTGCTACGAGTTCTTCTTTGTATATTATTGTATAAATAATATACAAAGAAATAATATTAGTTTAGCTATTAGTAAGTAAACCAGGGAGTAAGCAATACGCTTTTCTACCCGGGTTCGGATTATGGAGTACCCTTATCGATATTGTGAGCCGAAAGTTGATTTAAGCTCGTGACGGATTTGCTCTGTCACGGATATTTCGGAAATGTTATTATGTGTGATTCAATAATTATTATGCATCAATGTGTTTTATTTCAGGCTTTTTAAGAATTGCCTGTACACATGAGTACAGCAGGTAACCGTAAAGATAAGACTCGGTGGATGCCTTTGCATAATCTCAATTAAGAGATTATGTAAGTCATTGGGGGCAATGTCTTGTTGCAATGTTGTTTCATTGTATATATTTATACACTGAAGGAAACAAAAGATAAGGAATCTGTGACTTGTGTCAAAGTCACAAAGACATTCATTCGGGTCTTGAGGACATTGTGTGTAAATAGATTTCTAATAAAATATATTTCCATCTTTCCATACATTACTTAAGAGAGTTATACATATTTATTCCTTAATTGTATTGTGTTTAAAATGTATAATACAGTCTTTTGTAGTCAATTTTTATCTTTTATACCATTTTTTAACATTTTGATTTGGTTTTTTGTTTTTTAGATTTGGAGAACCAAATAAAATTGTTGAAATATTGTCGTTAGCCAACATTGGAGATTTTTGAAGATGCCCATCAAAAAGTTTAACACGAGGGGTGAGGAATTCTTGGAGTATTTGAAAAATTTGGGTTATACTCCTCCTAAACATCAAAAAGGAGAACATTACGATTATCTTTTCCAAGATGAAGATGTTTTTCGTCTTATCAAAGCTATGATGCGGAAAGTTAAACCCGGAAATATCATTAGCATGGAAGAGCTCGAGAGGTAAGTTTATCTCGGTCGTCATCTTACTGATTGCAGTCCAGTCCATTATTGTGATTTTGCTATTCTGATTTTCAATTTCAAGCTTATACTTTTTTATTAAAAATGTATTGATTATTTTGTTAGATACCAGATGCTAAAAGACGATGGTATGCTTTTATACGGGAAAGAACTGGAGGATGCTGTAGAAAGAGAGAAAGCCATGGAGTTAAAAATTGAAAATGAAATTTCTACTGCTAATTCGGAAGAAGCAGAGTTAATTAAACTTATTGATGCCAAAAAGCTAACAATAGAGCGTCTCACAGCTCTCAACGCTATTCTCGGGTAACTTTAAGTGCTCCATTTTATATTAAAATATATTTCAAATGTCTGCATTTGATATATCAATTCGTATATTTAACTACTATTCTAGTGAAACTGTAGAAGAACAGAAAAAAGAGGATGCTTTAAAGGAACAACAAATAGCTAAATGGGAAGTAGAAAGCTCAAATCTAGATAAGCAGATCCAAATCGAAAGAAAAATGCTTTATGAGAAAGTAGATGATCTTCAGAAGACTATGGAAGACATTCTAACAGATTTTAGAATATCTGCGCGTGACGTAAGAAATTGTGTAAATATTAGTAAATATTAATGATTTGCTCAAAATCAGCGTGAGTACTTAGATTATAAAAATTTCGAATATATTTTATGTAGACATCAAAAGTGTCACTACTTTGCAATCTAGACTGGGAGAAAATAATGGCTGACGAAGACAAATTAGTAAATATGGTTAAACCAATGATTGAGAAGTATGGGGCAGACTTGATCAGGAAGGCATCCGAAAATGCCGCTGAAGAAGTCATCGATTCACAGGATCTTCAAAAGATATTTAAACAACACGAAAAGGATTTTGAAAGACTGAAGCATTCCATCATTTTTGAAAAAGTTAGAGAAGCTGATTTGAAAATAAGCATTGCTGGTGATACTGGGGCTCTTGAAAAATTCGATGAATGCGCTCAGGAATTGGAGCGTCTTTCTCAAATCGATGATACGGCTGTTCTACGGTAAGTACTCGTGTGTTTGTAATTGTATTTTATATTAATTAAGTATTTCAAACTACACATGCAAGATATAAACGATTTTAATAACGCTATCGTGATTTTAGAAAAATGAAAAATGAAATTCATATTGAGAATGAAAAGTTAGAGGAGACTTTGAGGATGGAAAAAGATCGGGCATTAAATTACGTTAAAAATATGGTTATTTCTGAACTCAATGATGACATTAAGGAACTGGTGGATCTGAAAGCACAAGCAAAGGTGAATATCCAAGAACATTCGTTTTGATTTCAGTTATTTTGTTTTAACCACACTGATTTTGTACTATTTTTTAACAAATTAGAAAAAACTGCAAGACTTTTTTGAATTTGTTGTTGAAGTCTTATCCGTACAAAAAGTTCGTGTCGATCTCATGAGGGAGCTTTTAAGAACAGAAGGCAGAGATGGAGAAAAACTTGCAAAGCAGCTGATAGAGCAAAAAGATCGACTTAATGACCTTAAGATTGTAAGAACAAATGGGGATCTAGTTGTTTTATTTTTGCTATTAATATGTGTAAATGTTTGCGTATTAGTAATTATTTGTTTCCATTTTATGTAGCGACAAGATTTGATTAACGAAGGTGTTACAGAAGATAAATTAACGGATGCCTCTAGCCGTTTATTTACTGTTTTAAAAAGATTTGATGTTCCACTTTCTGTTTTGGAATCACACACGAATACAATGGTGTCCTTAACAGCTGTCACTCATCAATTTACACGTAGTAAATTTGAAGCAGTCCTAAAAAATGATGAATATTTAAGATCGTCCATTCAAAAAATGGTTCACAAACATGGCGTGATGAAAGAACTTTTTGAACAAATCAAATCTCAACATTTAGAAAGTGAAGAAGAAAAGCTGATTAAGCAATTGGAAAATGTTCACGTTGAAATGCAAGAAAAGTTGGATTGGCATAATCAAAATAAAGAACAGATTGTCCTGGTAAGCAAACAACTTACTGAAGTCTTCTGACTTACATGTTTTTGAGTGATAAGTTACACTTCAACTTTAATGATTTCCGTACACATTTTTAAATTTATCTAATCTTTCAGGAAAACAAGAACAAAAAATGGGCATTAATGAAGCGAATGGAAATGGCCATTGTAAAAGCGAAAAATGTTGACCAAACTGATGCATCTAATTGTAAGACCCCTTCATTGTCTTAACATACAGATGAGCGCATGTTAAAACAATGCGAGGACCGTCCCTGTGATTCTCATTTATTAAAGTACACGTATAATACTACCAATGAAATGTAAGACAGTGCCTTAACTGAGCCATCAACATTTTGACAATTCACACAGTATGATATTATTTAAGATCCAACAGTAAGACCAGAAAAGAATCCCCGATGTAAATAAGCAAGAGTACATCATAAAATACTTTAAAGTGACCAATACGTTTACTTTACAAACGTAAATGCATTTTCTTTTTCTAAAGGTGTTATTAATTTCATTTAAGCTAATAATATGGTACCACAGCGAAAATTTGCCTTTTAAGGTGCACCAAATTTTTAATGGCACCTTTTTTCTTTAGTACATAATTTGAACAAGTCCTATTTTGATTTCCCACAATTTGTTGGTGTTTTCAAATGTATTAAACAGGAGCTACTTAAATCTGTTTAATTGAAATTAATTGAATATTGACAATTTAATGACAAGTAAATTATATCATTCACCTGAATTGTCTAAATGATGATGTCTCCTCCTGAATTGCCAAGATAAAATCCAAGATTTGCCCATTACCCTTAGAAATAACATAATACTAATATTAAAATGTTTAATACATAAGTTCGTAAGACCGTTTCGAACGGAACTCGCCACTGTGTAAATTGCAATTTAGGTATTAGAACTTGTAATATGCTATATGAACTTTCGCTGTATAGATATACACAATATCTATACTTACCAGTACATGCATACTATCTTCGTATAAACGAAATGTTATTTTGTTATGCATGTGTATACATTATTCTTTTTATCGTGTCTTCCTTTGCTTCACACACGTATATATAAATATGTAATCCTATCAGTGTTAATCTTGTAGCAAGTAAAGTGGAAATTGTAATGCTTCCCATTTAGGATGAAGTCTTCCCAAGTCATAACATGACCCTTTAGTAAATGTTTTCATAAAAGAGTTAAACAAACTAAACTAAATAATGTGTCTATTCATATAAAATTGATGTAAACGAACTCTTATCATTTGCCTGTTCACTTGTAATAAAAATCCTAGCAAAATAATCGTAAAAAACCCTTCCGTGATTTTCGTTTATTTACTTAGACTTCTTCGCTGAAACTAACTACAGCTAAATAGTTTAATAAAGAAAAATCTTATTATGATGGTAATGTTTTATGTACTTATTTAAAAATTATAACTTCTGTCAATAATTATTATTATTCTATCCAAGGGAATACAGTTTGTTAAACTTTCATCGAACATTATCGAATGGGATAAGCATTTACTTTAATCTCCGTTCTTTTAGTAGGTAATAATTCATTTTCCTATACACTAGGTATACCTTTAACGTATACACCAAAATATGCATTCACTTATACTTAACTCGTTTCGTTGAAAATACAGTTGATCTGACTTGTGTGAACGAAACGGGCTCCAAACCAGCAAAGCATGTCAAATTATATTTGGCAGGGTACACACAGTTCAAGAATGCTACGGTTGCTTGGTGTCTCAACACAAAAATGCAGTCTCAGTTCAGATTTGTCTTAAAACAAAAGAAATTCTTCCGGTTTCAATAGTTGTTGTGTTCATGTCATTCATGTCATGTGAATATGTCTCCTGAATGTTTATATTTTAGTATTTTAACAACCATAACTCATAATATTACATCACATCGTACGCATTTACTGAAGTTTTACTTCGAATTTTGCAGAATTTCTTCTTAAAGCAACCAGTAGAGAATACAATGTAATAAATGTTCAGAAAATCGTATTGTGATAAACTGAGACACCTTATTTGGGCACAGAATAGATTCATCTTGAAATTGCGTGCAGCTAAATAAACAAGTCTTTCTGTCTGCACTTCTGTGTGACTGTTTCAGATGGCTTGCTCTTGTTGTGGCTTGTGTAGGTTATAAAAGTAACCTTGTACTTTGAGACACAGGGAGAGAGAGAGAGGGAGAGATCAGTTGAGATTTTGAGATGAGACGACTTTCCTGTCGCCCTGTTGTGTTGTTAGGTTTTCGTTTTTAAACTATTGCGTGTTCAGTTTGTCATGTTACATTCTAGCGTAAAGATTTTTATAACTTTAATTATTTCTGAACAACTACTCATTAGAGATGACGAATGTATTATAAATACTAAGTAAGTAGTATGCATATATTATTATTAATAAGAATGTCTCCAAGATTTCATAGGGCAGATATTCTTAGGCAAGATCCTTTATAAATGTAGTATACTCTTTCTATTCTTGTGTGTGTATATTTCTTCACTTGTAAAAATCTTATGCATGAATTTGCCTATGTCATTTTAGATTTAAATTCGCCTTGCCTTTCATTCCATGTTTAGAAAGAAATAATAACAAGTGTCTAGAATTGTGTGTGTGTTTAAAAACCTCGAGTGTTTAGTTTAGGCACAGAAGTGTATATTAAACAGGTTAGCCCTATGTGCATCTGCATGAAGGTAGAATTCTCGTAAAAAAGTTCTAATGACTGTATAACTAGCAATAATAATAGTTTCGTCAGTGTTTTGACAGTTTTGAACTCGAGAAAATGGCAATTACTTTGACATTGACTTTTAAAAAGTAAGCAAGTCAGTTTTGGTTTTCGTAATTCTTCACTATTTGACGTTTGCAAAGGACAAGGGAGTATATATATATACAAAAAGCTCTAGAAACCATGAATAATTTAAATTAAAAAGTAAAGTGGTTGAATTATGTATGCACAGACAACAAGAGAGAGAGAGAGAGAGATTACAGAAAACGAAATTCGAGAAGAAATCTAGTAGTATAGTAATGACACGTACATGTGAGAAATGAATGTGTAGATGATTATACTTGAGTATATGTATAAATATAATATGGGCTATCTCTTTTCCTATCTTTTTACATAAACACAGCTTTTGTCTTCGTCTCCCTTTCTTTTCAAACATTTATCATATTGGCACAAGTGTCAATTTTATTTGGACGATAAGAGAAAAGGAAATAATTATTTTCCACTTAATTTTTACAACGAGACTAGTTTTCCATGTGAGATTCCTGAAACGAACTAAGATTCTGTGTATTTAAAATAGCACTGTACTACCATAGTACAAAGCAAACATGTAAACGAAAGAAAGTGTGGGATATTAGGAGATTCATCATCATAATAATATTTTCATCTTTATCTTTTGCATATTATATTTATACGATTTAGGTACACATGGCTAGATAAGCTATGCATAAACGCAAACACACACATTTTTATTTCAATTATTGCAGTAGGTAATAATAAACTAGAGAAAATAAATAAACATCAGTTGAAGGAAACACTCCAAGTGTGATGATGAGAAAGCCACTATAAGCCATTAAGATTCTACTTTTTAGCTTGTATTGATGTATTTACATTTACATACGCAAAAACTAGAAATGCGCGTGCTGCATACTGTAAATGGCAAGGTAAGTGTTTAGATTGCATATACCTATGTGCTTATATATACTAATGGTATAGAAAATGTGTACGAAAATAATTTAATGATAGCTTCTTCTTTAAGGCAATAATAATAACAGTAATATAATATGGAAATGGGAGAGTTTGCGTTGAAATCAGTTTTGTTTTTTAATCATACCATGAAACTTTGCCAGACTAACTTTTGCTGCTAAGTAAAATAATCCACTCTTAATAATTATTATATCAAAAGATGATTTATAGGATTTATGGACATCACTGAATAGGCAATGTTAAATATTTATGTAGGTTATTGTAACAGAATAAATCATGTCCAACTGAAATCTGAACATTATTGGTTTCCCATTTAGGTAGGTCAAGATTCTACGTTTCAGTCTCAACTTCAGACTATAAGGAGTATGAGTTGGTATAACTTGAGACTCTGAAGGTCTTTTAAGGTATTACAATGATACAAATGAAGAAATTGCATTGTAGAAGAAATTTAATAGTCATTTACACAGCAATGGCATTAAAACATCTTTAGTATTTGTAGAATCCAATTTTATATGAGTACGTTGAGGAATTGATATATAAATATGAATATGATAAGGTCGTGTCGTTATTGGAGCAGAGAAAAGCAGATGACTGACTTAACTGTACAAATGCACACTGAGACTTTTTGCGTGCATCAATGATTTACTATATACTTACCTGTGGCTATTATTTAGCCATGTTGTATAGATCCACAGAGTACAATGTAGTTAAGTTTGACGAAAGAAAAATGTAAACAACCTGACGTATGTAGACTCAATTCTATTTTGTCTGCCAACTCTCCTCATATTATTAAATGCACATCAATTCACTTGTTGTAGTATAAGTTCCTGTACCGTAGTGGTATTGTTATTACCTGTTGCTTTTGTTTGGAAAAGAGAATAAGGCAATGGATGGTTGTAGTAGTAGTTGTAATAAAAAAAGTAAGTAATGTAACTTTGTTTTGACCACAAGCGAATTTACATGCTTGTTGTAAACTCAAACTTATACAAGTCTCACTTAAAACCACAAAACATCTCAATGTTTTAAAACTTTCGATGAAGATGTGAATGCATATTATTATCAATGGAATGTTTTGTACTAATTTCTAATAAGAAGATTCTTAAGTTACCTGCTTGTATTAAATTTTGTGTACTGCAGGTTTCCATACATAAAGAGTGTATAGTAATATGCATCTGTATTTGTATGTATGACAAATTTAATACACTCATGCACTATAATACTTATAAAAATGCAAGTTTGCAATTTAAACATGAAACATGAGAAAATGTAGGAATAATAAAATGTATGCTAATCCAAATGCATTTTAAGGTATTTAAGAAATGTGAATGATTAAAGATGGTTAATTGCTTAGGTGCTATCATCTGTTCGTGTACTGTATATTACAGTATTTTTGTATGCATAAATTATACATATGTAAGAGCATATACATATATTCACACATTGAAATATATAGGCATTGGTTTGTATTTAATTAGTGCAATGAAATGAATTTAAAATTATCTGTAATATGACTAAAAATATTTCTGCAGGGAGATGTTTATTCTGTTTCAATTGTAAGCAATAACGAACTTATTCTTACTATGTAAATGATCAACTTGATAAGCTAACACCTATTAAATTCATGACGAGTTATTTTTCTAAATTGTATTTAATCTAACGAAAGGTCGTAAGTAAGGTCTATATAATATAACGTAATCTCCTACAATGATTTAAAACAAAGTGAAAACTCGGTTAAATGTCTAAATCAAATTACTATCTTTTTGAAAAGCTGTCATGATTTTTTCTAATGTCTTCTTGTCAACTTACACATTCCAATTCCAACACTATCATTTTTCTCTTCATATGCACTTTATCTTCTAACTGAGGTAATAAAGTATTATAATGCAACAATGGCATAAATATATTATTCACATGCATATATAACAAGATAATAATAATATGCGCTACTAATCTTGCAGCTATAACTGTGGAATGAACTGCTTTGACTGAATACACAAACAAAGTGCAAATTATATAATAAATACACTCCATACGCAACTGGCAAAGCAAAAAATGCAAACCATCAGAACACACACAATAATATTAGGTACTACTACATACATGCAGTATACTTTACCTGTACAATTACAACTGAAGTAGGTATATAAGCATGTAGTATTTCTTACTTTGCTTAATCCATATAGAGATAATAATATATAGAATCTAAGTATATAGGTATATTCATACAGGTGTACTGTGAAACTCATCTATTTATATACTCCAATCTTAAACTGTGTTTAATTGATGATATCGGCTTGCTTACTGCATTCTTGAGCACTACTTCGTTTCTCAACTTTTGTAATCTTCATTCTGAAGTATGCACGTTACACTACATATGGTATTACTACATATAAGTTTATATATCTATATTATACACCTCTATACCTTTTATATGGTGTATTTCTCCTAATAATTAATTTTTCTGTTATTGTTATACCCACTTGCACATTTGTAAGAAGTATACCCTGCGATACGTTAACTGAAGAAGGTTTTCATTACTTAACGACAGATATAATTGAACAGCATGCCTACTTACATTGTTAGTACATTACAGAGTGTACTTATACGCTTGGAGTACATGACTTTGCATGCAATTTCTGTTATCTCACTCACACTTCAGTACAAATAAGTCATAAACGGATATCCTCCACTGTGGAAGACAATTGATAAATAAAAATTATTAAAAAATACTTTTTCAACAATTAGTAGTAATGGTAAGTAGGTAAATAGTATCCCGACCGGTAAAGTACAAGTTGGGGAAGTGGTGGTGGAAAAGATTTTTTACAATATTACTTTATCGTGTTATACATTGTACATAAGTGCAAAAACGTCGCTGGACTTCTGACTGACGTGATAGATTTTTTGATGTTATACAAGCTTAAGTGAAAGGGTAAATTAATGTGACAAGAAATGAGTAATAGCGATAGTGATGTTTTTAATTAACAGCATTTGGTTTGCAGGGCATTTTAACACACAATGGGAATATTAGTCATAGTATACATGGCCAGAGGAATTTTACACGCTAACTTAAACAATGCAGTCCCACTGGGTTATTGTGTAGTTACTATACATGTACAGAATACTGCAAAACAAGAAAAATTTTGTTTCACATGTTCACACTTTTATTTGTACTACGTTGTTGGTCTCTCGGCGTTTACATTCTTTCGTCTAATTATTACCAAGTTTTTTGCCACTTTTTGCAAATTATTACTAGTGTACATTACATTCATAAAACAAGCCACACACAAAACCGTTTTATGACTTCCACAGTATATGAGACGTTACTTTAGATACTTTTTATTGTATTATAACGAGTATACTACGAGTATGGAATAGTAATATCGATGAAAGACAGCAAGACAAGACCACATTTTCCTACTGCAATATTATTATTATTATTATTACTATTAGTTAGTAAATTGATTAATTAGTTTATAATGTGGTTTTCCTGTTTACGTGATATGTACTATGTACCTACTTTGGCATGAGTTCTACAATAATTATTTCCGAATCCCAGCGGAAACAGCGATTAGAAGAAATATCATTGCGTAATTGTCAGCTATATAATTTCAGATGGCTTATCTTAAGTCGTAAGTGTAAACATTTGTCTTTGAAAAAAGTAGGTACTGTAAATATACATACAAATCCTATACGATATCATACAGCTGTATATACATTGTACATCTACAAAAGTATATTCTGGTGCATGGACCATTTCGCAATGCAATGTACCTAAGTAATTATAATGCAGCTACTTAATAAGTGAGTTGCCTAAAAAATATATGAAATTATTTCATGATTCTGTTATATATTTTAGGCTTCATTCCTATTTGCATGCATCAAGGCAAGGATGAACACACATTTCAATAAAAATGTAGAATTTCTCCGTTACATACTGATGGTGCCTAAACGTCTAGTTCTACTATATATAGTAGAACAGTATCGAATAGTATAGTGTAGTATGGAATAGTAGTATGCAAAACAATTTGACAGTATCGTATGCATCGATCACATATTTCAGGTAGATATCTGTACCTACATTAAATTACAGTATTACTAGTACCTAAGTACATACTAACTGTAGTAGGTAGGTACATGGTTATTTTTGCTTATCCAATTTGCATATCATTCCTTTTAACCAAAAAGGATTGATTGACACTGACTTTCCTAAAGTATACAATAGAATATTACTCCACTGCCCACCGCAGTGTTTATATACGTAAGTACTACATGCTCTGTTGTAAAGCAATCGTGTGCATCACAGTCAAATCGAATTACCAAAGAGTTACATTATACTAAACGGTTGGAGTAGGTATACACAAAATACACACATTGCTCGCATAATGCACAACTCTCTTATGTATAAAAGTATAGCAATGTACTTAACGTTATTTTACAAATATTTTTATACCCTCTGATCTGTTTATAAACATTAATTGTGCATCTATACCAAGAGAATACGTTTAAATGCTATTTTACTACTACTACTCCCATGTATTTGTTTTGGGATACATAATACATGTATATCTATGCCTAAGTAAATAGAATGATTTTACGTATATTGTATTGTTGTAATAATATTACTACTACTAACAGTAAGTCAGTAGTAAATAAGTAAAGAGCCCGATGGAAGTTTCAGTGTTATCATTTAAGCAGATCACAGAGCAGAGAGTAAATCTCTGCAGGTGTCTATATATATATTTTACGTGTAAATAAATGTTTCATGCAAAATGCAATGGCCGGTATAGTTTCTATGTGTGTGGGTTCAGTTTTAGCATTGTGAGAACTCTTCGGCTTTAAAAACATGTCAAACGTATAGAGAAGTCTACATGCAATAAAATTCTTTGTGTTCATTTCATGTGCAGTAGAAGTACAGTAGTAGTACTATAATATTAAATGGGAGTTTATGCATAGAACACTAAAGCAGTAGTAGAATTGCACTTCGTGAAGTTTATTTTATGTGTGTCTGTATGTATGTGTACTGTTGCATTAGTACTAAAGGTATGTGTATCTTATGCATGGTAAATGGCATGTGTATATATAAACTACCTCTGTGTAAAATTGAATTTGCTACTACTAACAACAGAGAATCGCAATGATGTTGGTTGAATGCAATTTTCTCAGTTAACTCACTCACTCACAGTTCAAGTTAAGTCGAGTCAATTCATCAGACCAAAGTAAAATCAAGTAAAGTACAAAGTTTCAAGAGACTTACCTTTAGTTTACCTTAGTTAGCCAGTTAGTGTACATTGCATTATTGCATTGCATTCTCATTCTACTAAATCATTGCCGTAGTAAATCTGCACTACTACTCTGCTACAGTTTCCATTCGTTTCATTCAGACTCTATAAATCATTCTACACACATGCACTGATTCCTACGTACAAACTAAACTACTGTGTAGTATTGTACCAAATATTCTTGCTGAAAGATTAATAAGTATAAAGAATCCTGTATCAAATATAGTAGAGAGAAGGATAATGGAATAAATACAAATAATAATACATTTTGCTGCATGTTGGTAATACCTATAGTATATGGAATCTGTATAACGTTCTCCTCCTGCCCTATTGAAATTCAATTGAAAAAAACTGTTGCTTATTTAGTTGGATTTGGATATCATTGTTATTATACGTCTGGATATTTTGATGTTGAAATTGTGACCGGGCTATATATACTATATAGGCTTCGCGTTCGTGTGTTTCATGTGAAGTGTCACTTACGGAGAGCATTACTCTTTTCAGGGGTTTAAACTCGTTGACAGTGAATTTCCTCTTTGATCTTTGTCTCTGTAATTTCGTACTGTTACATATAGCTTTCAGTGCTCTGTGCAACTCCACAGTGTGTTTATCACACGAAAATTTATAACATCCGTGAACTTTTCGTGCAAAAGTGTTGTACTGGATTTTTTAAAGTCTTCCTAGTATATTTCAAGAGAGAGATTTTTGTAGGGAATTATGCGATCGGGGGATTGTATTTTAAAATAGGGAATTTTATTTGGCAAATTTAGAAATATTTGTGGGGAAGAAATGGGAATATTCCCGGCATAGATTGACAATAGATGGATGAGAGGAAAGAGCAAAATGTTGTCAGACTCTTCGACTACCTCCAGAAGGGACAGTGGGATAAAAAATATATTCTGGAGAATTTTCTGTGATGAATCTTGTAGTACTGCTCTTGTAAAGAGTAAAAGGAAGAAAGGCTACCACATAGGAGTTACTAATTTAAGAACAAGTGGAATAATTAATACGAGTTCCTTTGTTGCTTTAACATGCACATTCATAATTCTATTCACAACTCACACCACACCAACACAGGGAGAAACTCTCCAGGGACGGGAAGAAAGTTCATGGAGTCAGAATGAATTAATCCAGGTGAGTTTTTCTTCCATTTTTTATTATGTACCATAGTTGAGCTATTTTATATGAGTTTGTTTACTTTCTGACATGATGGGAACATTGCAAATTGTGAAATAATGATTTACTTACGACTTGCACATAGCATTCCCTTAAAGAATCGCATGCTTCATGTCTTTATATTATCAGATGGCTCAAGACACTTCATAAAATGCAAAGCTAATGATATTATAAGCAAGAGAGTGCATTGTTATGTTGTTTCTTCTTCTTTTCTTGCATTAATAAAAGCTCTCATTTTCCTTATTTGTTGTGATCGCCAGCTTTGAGCGCAATGAATATTATAGCTAATCTACTCGTAACTCGTGATTTCGTGTAAAATTAGATTAAGATGGCACGAGAGGAAATTTACAAAGCTCTATAGGAGTCAGGTCATGATTGTCTTCGTGAAGTGTAGTGAGAAAGCTATTTACTTTCTAGAGAGCTTTGATCTTTAACTTTGTTCGTTATTATGAAACAGAAATACCAAAGGAGGTAATAAGATATTATTAACTTTTTTCGTTTGTAATAAGATCGGTCGAGATTTTTATTGTTACAATTTTCTAACGCAATCCTATGCAATAACAATGTCCTTACGACACGAGAAAGTATATATAATCTACCAAAGGAGAAAAAGTAAACTAAACTATTCAATCTTCCCTTACAACACGAGTTATTTTTTAAGAAGATAAAAATGAAAAGTTATTTAGCAGACGGCAGACTGTAAGAAATGAGACTCGGAGTAAATTATGAATGTTTACGTATAAATGTCTGTTACTTTTCTTGAAGTAATAATTAAAGATGCATTAAAGACATTTGAAATTTTATTAACAGAAATAAATTTAACTTAACATACATCTTTAGGTCGAAGGTATGACATATTGCAGATAGCAATTATAATCACTAATTTACTCTGTCGATGATTATTCAGTACTCATGTCCGTCTGTAACTTCACGCAGTTCCATAATATCACTCCGAATTTTAACTGTCAATATAATTAAATAGATTTGTCCGGAAAAATATTTCCAATAATACTATGAGTATGAATTCTAATTTACTTAGAACTTTTCCTAATTGGGAATACGGCTATAATTAGTATGTTAAATGTCGTTTCTATGTTAGAGCCTACATTAAGTAAGTTTTAGTAACACGTTGACATATGTTGAATTGTGTCAGTGACAATTTTAATACTGGCACTGGTTCTTGTTCAGAACGGTACTCATAATCAGTTCACAGTTGGCTGTGTATTTTAATGTAATAATCGACTGCAATTTGTAATTACAACATAATAATATTATTCATGTAGTAATTGGACACATGTTCTACACAAATATACACCCGCTTACCAACCCGTCCCGTAATTAACATGATATGATATAATTAAGATCTAGGTGAGCACGGAAAACAGTTTAATAAAGGAATGACAACATTACAATCAGAGCAATTCTACAGTTTACTTTATAAAGCATAAAAATGCAGGCACCTACTTAAAATATTCATTATCTCCTTTCATAGTTGCATTTACCATGAAGATATTCCTCAAGTTATAAAGTTTCATCATGAAAAGCATACAGCAGAGCGGCACAGTTTTAGAATGAGAAAAACCGTCACGAATAAAAAGTATAATTAATTCCCAAGTAGATTTAGCTATACACTGAATACCTAACTAAATACTTTGCATACAGAGATTTTGGCAATTTGCACTTGTAGCTCTTTTTACGCTATGTTTACACCTAATGAATTCCGTAGAATGTATAAAGGCGGATCCTCTTTGCAATTCAGCACACTGCATTTAAATTTTTTACGCACACACTTGGGAATATATAAGACGGACAGGCGAAACATCGTTTAACAATGAACTTGACAACTCCAAGATGTTTCCCACCAACAAAGGTTAAGGAAAAAGTAAAAGAACAGTAACTGAAATGTTTTAATGAAAATTATAGCACAAAATGACCATCTTTTTCCTTGGATTTCATTTTCCGCTTGAGTGTAATTCTACCAACTGCCCTTTATCCTTCTATATAGTCCGGTCTTGGTGTGTCTCTGGCTCTGACTTGAGATTTTTCTTCTATATAGTCATTTGTCACAGTTTAAGATCACAGTCTTTCTGGTAATTAAGAAATTAGTCGTATCATCGCCGTCGTGTGTGCATCAGGATACAAAACACTAAGATATACAAGTAATAAAAAAGTAATGAGTCCCTGTTCACTGTTGCTTTGCCTTATACAACACGAGAGATTTTCCTCTGGTGGTCCAAATGTCATTATTTACTCAAACACATACAACTATAGACTTGATAACATGCAATAACAACATCCGCTCGCTTGGTTGGAGTTGGACTGCACAATTACCTACTAGAAAACTTTTTACAGACATTAGGACATAATATATGTAGGTGGATTTATCTCCGAGTCTATATAACTTATATGTGTAGCATAATTGAAAACAAGACAGATGAGCAACAACGATAATAATTTTCAGTCAATTATTTTTTACGATGTTCATTACCCTTGGGATTTAATCTTCAATCTCTGCACGGGATATTCACTCTGTAAAAGACAATATAAACATTAGGCAATTGTAATTGTCCACGTAAACAGTATATCATTCTATAATATATACGGTCATATATGTGTCTATATGGTAAAGATATATATTATGGTAGCGTACATATATATAGGGATATAAAATAGGTACAGTTTGATTTGTAATGCAATTATAATCAGAGATTTAGGATGATTACGTAGTTGAGTGGGGATATATAAGAAAAGTGTATTGCCCTGGCCTAGTATTTCGTATGATGTATCCTGAGGACTAAAAAAGAAAAGTAAATGCCAATGTCAGTTTCCAAAGTAAACAGTCATTCGTCTCACATTGTCGGTTACTTGTAACTCAAACATCAACCATCCAGTACCATATTATTTTCTTGTCATTTTTCTGATTTACATGTTCTGTCTTCCTTTAGTGCAATTCTATATGAGATTTGAGCATTTGGAAATGAAAGGCAAAGCTAGACAGTTTTATTTACCGCTACTACACATATAGGTGCACATACTTATCTGTATAGTAAAGATAGATGTACTATGTGTGATAGGTACATATGTGAATGAATTGTAAAAGATTTCGCTTTTTGCGAATGCATATGGTATAATAAATGGAATGGCAATACGTGACGAAATAAAATCTGAAGCGTATCTCATTATCGTTGTATGTGATTTGGATGTGATATGTGTGATGTGCTAAACACAGTTTTCTATAGTAGAAATGCATAAGTGGTCGTATTTAAAGTTTGTCAACGTTATTTATTATTTACTGTCAGACTGTTTTCGACTGAAAGTATTTTTTAGCTGTTTTCTTGTCAAAGTGAGTTTCTTTCTGATCTGCATTCATTCAATTAGCATATCATATATGAATCGTTTATATTTTACCTTACATTGAATCAGATTCGTTTATATTTTACGTTACATTGAATCAAATTCGTTTTGCTTTGTTTCGTTTTGGCAGGGATGTGTTTATTTGTGTGATATAAAGCATGCAATACGGTAAAATTGAGCTTTCTTTGATTTCTTAATGCATGGAAATTTGCTTTTAGATCTTTACGGTATGACGTGGAGGAAGTCAAAAGGTTTAAGATTTTGACTTTCCATTATTTTGCCAAGTCTAATTTCTACACTAAATAGTACAGAAAGGGTCCATTAGAAATTAATATCATAATAACTTCTCAGGATTTTGAATTTAAATCTATGTATTACTCTGGTTTTGTCGTAATTTGAGAAAGTGATGGTTTTATTGTAGCCATTTTATTGTTACGTAACAATTCTTAAATACGAACATTATAAGAATTAATTCCTCACGATTTAGAAATTCCGTCGATTAGTATTAGTAAATTGTACAACTCGGTTTCACCTACTCTACTCTGTATTTTTGAATTTTTTTATGCCAAAAAGATTTAAACGATTGGTTTTGTTACGTAATATTGCTCACATACTTAATTGATATTATTATTTCCACCCACGGTTCGTATATAGAAGCCTGTGTTTTAACCAACAATCTAGGAGCCGTGATTTCCACCCATATTATGGAAATAATATGTCTATTGGAAATAAATTCACATAGAGCAACTCTGTATAGAGATGTAGACAATAATTATTAGTGCAGTGATAGTGGTAGGGTGAAATCGCATATTCCATTAAAGGAGTATAACCCATCTGCAGTAATATAGACTAAAATAATATTTCAGTCTCCAATAATATTAATGCATGGCATTTTCCACTATTTTAGTTTTTATTTGCGAAAAGTATTTTTATTTACGCTGTAAACAATAAAAAATATTTCTTTAAAGTGTTCATAGTTCTGACTGGTTTTCAGAAAACCTATCCATTTAAAAAATTACATTTGTAGTAAAAAGTAATAATAATTAGTTGATATTGACTTTTTAACCTTTGGTGTTGTTAGGAAAATAATTTGCTTACCGAGAAGGTTCAAATACAGATACAAGTGGATAAAAAGAATCAAATAAGTAATAATTAGGTAGTTTATCCATTTAAAATATTGTATATGCATTCCTGTAGCTTTTAATTGTGCTGTAACTCTCCTCACTTCTGCCAATAAATTAATGGATAAAACTGTTCTGGTTTAAATCAAGTCTATATACAATCTAAATCTCCTTACATAATTTACAGGATTTAAAGCAGTTATACTAATCTCTCTTTATTTGCACTCAATGCAAGTCTCTGCAGGTGTTTTTCTAATCTTGTGCTTGAAAACGTTGATTGATTGGAGCATCGATAACGTTTACTCAGATCCATGTGTTATACATCCTCATAAAAGTCTAAAAGTCTGTCGTTTCCGCAAAACCTATGTACATACACAGGTATAGTATTCATTCCCAATTGTATTGAACGTATGTGTAAAATTTGAAGCTAAAAACTCAAGCACTGACTCAATTGTGCGATTCTTCCTTACTGAAACTGAAACATTGCCACTAATTTTGCTGTTACATTTTCGTTTAAGCTAATAAATACTGTACCATTCCACTCTTGCAAGTTAACATGTCTCGGAAGCGATTGCGTTAAAAGATAATTATTCTGAAACTGTAGACTTTCAGATAACAAATTAGCTCTTTCGTCTAAATTCCTATACATATATTGTGGATATTAATGCGTGAAAATAAATTTCAAGTCCATACAAATGCCTACATACATTTTGAATTAAATTTTCTCAGTAATAAAGTCAAACTTATTGCTGGTTCTTTTAAAATAGGTGTGTAGGTAATTGAAAGTCCCTTTTTACACGTTTCTTTTAGTTCAATGTCTAAAAAATACAGAAAAGAATTTACTATAGTACAATAAGATGACTTGACAATTAATTTAATATGCCTGTGCTGAAACACACTATATAATAATACACTTTCATTATTAACAATAATAGAAAATATACGTCCTAATAAATCTGCCTATAGCATTAATACTTGCAAACTCCACATAAATACACAAAATTCTATGGCTAACATGCATTAAACCTACATATTGTCAATATACCAAGAAAAAATGACAATACAGTAGTGTCTGTAAATAAATAATAGACGCACGAAGAAAAACAATGACTCGACTGAGACAGGATATTCATACAGAGACAGACAAGACATTCTACTACTTAATAAACTCCTTAGAACAAGTGACTTGACAAAAAACCGGATGACTGTTGCATTTAGTGACAATCGACAAATTATTGTGTCTCAACTCAATTGTTATATACTTACTTTATGAGTATATATTAATCTCATTTTTTATAGTATCTTCATGTCGCATCTGTTAGTATAATCTGAAAAAACTCGAGATTAATTTTTCTTACTTACGATTGTTACAAAGAACATGAATACATTTATTTACAATGGTAACTTAATACTTTTCATAGCTTCAGCATGACTGTTGAAAATGTAGAGCATTGGGTTGTTACTTACAATAATGATGTTGTCAACTCCCAACAAGCCTCCCGTGTACAACAATACAATCTAATGTCATGTTTATAGTAGGCAAATGTATTCAGTTTCATTATTCACAGCTTATTACTTTGTAAATTGAATATATGTCAGTCAAAGTCAACAAAGATCTCACATTTACACTCCTAACTAGTTCTACACGCGTGTTAAAGAAATATTATAATATTCTCGTGTTTATCAAAAGGAAAAGTAAATCAAATTGCGCATCTCTTGTTATTAAAAAATGACTTTGTTACGCTCATCCTTTTTATTCCGTTTACAGCGTAAGTGAGTTTATTACTATAAACACACTCTATACTGGTAAAGAAAAACAGATACTGAGCAAATCATCGTAATTCTGAGTAATTCTAGTAATTAATATACATAAATAACAATTATATTACTTCTTGAATCTTTTTAATTAGAAATTCTTGATGTATTATGTCTGAACGAGTGTAAATATCTATGAGATTACAGATTACAAGTAAAATTCTACAATTTACCACAACCTACAGCAACGTATACTCAATAAATAATAATAAATACCAACGATAGTGCAAGTGTTTGTATAGAAATATTTTGTTAAGTACTTTCCACAACTACATGTACATACTATACTTAGTTCACTATTTGTTCAGTCAGATTCCCTTTCATTTCATCAGAGAGACTGAAAAAAGCAAAGAAGAATTTCTTCAGGAGGATTATTAATTACTTTTAAACAAGACGAGTAGCTAAGCAAAACAAATAGAAGAAGAAGAAGGAGAGGTACACAAAACATGCATAGGATGGGATGAAAGGATGATAATTTATGACGATAAGATATTTAGAAACGAGTGATATGATAAAACGAGAGAAAATAAACGAGAATGCGGATTTTTTTATCTCGTTAGTTATAATGACTTAAAATCTTAACTCGAATTCACTCCAACATCCGATCCTACTATGTAGAAGCACAAAAGTCGTTTATTTACTTATAAAGCCGGAATGCATGTGTCGAAAGTGAAATTATGTTTAGTGCATGTAGGAGTGATTCTATACAAAGCAAACTACACTGTGTTAGTGTCATGTGAGAATAAGTACACTTATTGTTATTGTTGCTTATTTGCAAAGTAAATGCATTCATATACTTACACCTACATCAATTCGTATATCTTTAGTAATCCTCACGCAAATCTTTTACTCACATGTTCAGCCATGAGTGCCTTACATATCAGATTTTCTTAGCTTATATAAAGAAAATGAATATCTTATATATTTTATATAAATTTACATATGTTCAGCTACTGGTATATGGTTTTGCTTTACTTATAATAATAGTAGGTACATCTGGCTGGTAATATTCTTAGAAATATTTATTTTGACCTCCGTCATTCATGCTGCTAAGGAGTGTGTCGCTAATTGTTGCTTCTTTGTCTTAAGAATCATTCACAAAGCTAATAAAGGTTGTGATATAATTACTTTTACTATGTAAATACACTCACGACATCCTGTCCCCTGTTGTGTGTATCGTGTGTGTCTTAAAAGGTATCCTCCTGTTTAAATAGCTGCATGTTACAAATAGTTCCTTTTATTTATCGTTTTACTATTATTTGCCCTATGTGTGTCCAATTTTTTCTGAGATTATCTGTAGAGGTGTAGTAGGTAGGTAGATGGAATGTTATACCCCATGAGAGACAACACAACACATGCGACACTAGTTACACGCTGTTTGCTGTGCTACTGAAATTCTTCAAGCAAAACAATATAACTTCTCAACCGAGAAATTACCTACGCACATGGATGCCTCTTGTATGTGTATAATACCCAAGCAAAATTATATGCAATCTTACAATTCAGACTTGAGACAAACAAAATAATTTTATTCTAGAATAATGCTATATGTATTCAGAGATTAAGATATTTGCATGCATTTGTGGTTGAATTAAAGCTACAGTAGATTCTGATTTGCTAAACATTTTGGAATTAGCATAAAATAAAATAAACTATACAGTAAGATTGAAATTTTTATTTTTTGCGGTTCACTTTTATTATCCGTTATTAAGCTGAAATTATTTAGCAGTACATAGAATAGAAGGATATACCTTATTGTATTCGAATTTGTTTTATTTGCAAACAGTAAATACAAATATACACAAGGAGAAGGTAGACCTACATAATTTCACTTAAAGGCTTGTTCTATTTCAAGAAGCACATGTATGTGGTTTGATTAGTATAGGTAATAGGTGTACGCGATTTCTGAGAGAGATAAACGGAAAGGTAGACAGTAAATGCGTTGTAACTGAATTTACAGATATTAACAATAAAATATGTCCTGTTATATTTCTTTTATGCGCAAAATCCTTTTACTCAATGTAATTAGTATACCCAATTTAACTTCAAGCAAAGCATAATATTATATGTATTTTAGGGTTAGATAGAATGAATACTCATTTAAAAGGATTAGTGTTGTATCTACCAACAACATAGTTGGATATTTAAATTTTCTGAAAAATATAAAACATTTGTAGTTCAACGCTAGCAGCAGCTGTGTATTTAATAAATAGCTTTTCATCATGAATTGCCTAATTTTTAAGAATTATGCTTTCATTAAGATGCCTGTATTAAGAAATATAACACACATGCCTGTGTAATGAGACGGAGAGATGCGAGATACTTAATTCAGTTTTCTTTCATCATCATTGTTTATTTTTATCTTTCTTTTAAAGGTACACGCAAAGCAACTGGCAAAAATCCTGTACGTTTAGTGTAGTGCTTGTACTTACCATTACCCTCCATGTATGTCTTCAAGATGAAAATGCTCATTAAAGCCAATAGAATTGCTTAATTTTTTGGTTCGTTACATTAATGTGTTGCTCCTTGTTTTGCTGTCACTATATAGGATGGTTGAAGTGAAGGTATGCAATTACTGTGTTTGATTAGCAAGGTGAAGCATCAAAGAGAGATATTCAAATCGTACAAGGTGAATGTTACCTTTTAATACTTGTACTTTTATCTCTAATACACAAAGATGATGATACCTACTCCTTTGTAAGTTAAGTTGGAGAAATCATTTCGTTTCTTTCCATTTTAATAGTAATCATGTAAATTATGCTTGTGTGAGATAAAAGGAGACTTTTGTAAAAATATCCTTTCGCCAAAATACCAATTACCTGAGCAATTACCAATTATTTATATTATTTGCCTCTTTACTTCTCTACTTATCAATTACGGCTCTATTAATCGAAAAACTTTTTATTTGCATTCCCAAAAATAGCAAAGTTCTTATTCTACCGTATAAAAGCAATCTTTATCTCTTTACACGTTGAAGCGTGCCCATTAATATTCAGCTTTCATATTATACCATTTGTATCTAGGTATTCCTACTACTACTGGTAATAATTAATGAGCACTTGGGCATTCAACTGTGGACACTAAATTCTTGTAGCTCTAGTGGTAAATTGCTTAGGTATCTAAATGCGTATTGCAATTACACGTGTAATTTAATGACCAATGTCTCTCACTTCGCTCCAGACTGCTAATTATAATTTTTTTATTATTATTACGTGTATCCCACTGCGCTCAATTTGTAGTGCTCTCTGAAATATGTTCACAGTTGTATAGACACACTCACGTACCTAATTATTTGCTGTACAATTTTTTGGTTACAGTAAAGCTGTGTGCCTTTAGCCTATAGCTATATATGTAGATAGTATCATAATAATAAACGCTGACAATTTTTTATTATTAGTGTGTTTGTTACAGCCATATAGGTACACAATCACATAAACTGTAACGGTTTAGTAGAAATTCATAATGTTACGGTTTCTGGTAACATAGCGTAGAATTATTGTTGTGGTATTAGTAATTACATGCAATTGTTGGTATGATCCACGTAATAGGTAAACGTAACTACCGTATGTAGCTAATTGTGGTCATGTTGTGCTTTCTGCTTTGGTTTCAGCGTAATTTACTGCTTTTCTTTGGTCAAATCAAGACAAAACACAGAGATGTGAATCAAATGTGTAGCAAAAACGCTCAATATACAAATTTGTTCACATACAACACAGAGAATTATGATCAAGTGATATAAAATGATCATTGGTTACAGAAATCATTATTATTCTTGCCTGTGCATATAAATACAACATTCAATACTACGTAAGCTGTATATATACACGAGTAAATATTTGTAATATTTAGTTGCATATATGCGCTAGAGTGCATTATATGAAGTTATTTTTAAAGGCATGCATTATGTATGTACTAATGAAGGGTTGTGGTAAAATATGTAGAATGCTCAGCTTTAAGACAGCTTAATTCACTCGCTTTCATTTACAATTATAGAAATACAGTTTTTGCATTCCACTTCGTTCACAAACCAATCTTTTACCTTTGCAAGGAAATTAAACCGCTACAATCGAATCATACGAATAGATTTTTATATATACGAATAGATTTTTATATTTCTCTTACACATATAGGTATTTAGCCTTCTTTATGTATTTACTGTGTAAAATATTATATAGCAGTATCTGTGTAAAAATACAGTAGTCCCAGTTTTACTAAATTTAAGTAGCACTACTGCTACTATACTTCCATAACTATACAGATAGTGTAAAATAAATCACACTATAGGAATAAGTACACGTGTAGGTATGTAATAGTAATTTGTACAAGTTTAATGTAATTCTAGTTCTATATAACAATGTAATTGTTCTGTGTGTAGTTCCATATAAAAATAATGTAATTGAACGCAACTCACATCACATCTCATAAAATCGACATTTGCAATAAAAGTAAAGCTATTCAAGTTCTTAAGATTATTATAATAATACTTTTACATGTGTACTTGTGTCTATAAGCATAATATGTTATACTTTTAGAATTTTAAAGTAACTAAACCAAGAAACCATAAGACCGTGATTAGTATCTTGATGGTTATTATATTATGTATCTAAATTGCCGCTATATTAGTATTAATATTCTTATCACCATTTCTAGCACATGATGTGAGATACAGATCCATGAAGTGATTCTCAGGTAGTAGTAAGTAGGACTACATTATAATTTATAGGAATATTAATGGGAAAGAGTATCTTTAGCATTTTTTATTTCGGTACCTAAAGAAATCATCTTTCGTTGAGAATTATTAGTGTGGGCGTAGGGAAATTATGGGTGAGGCTTGTGGTAAAGTTGTAAAATATTTTATGTGTATATTAAAATTTCAACCTGTACTACACACATTTGTTTTTTAGTGCTTCCCACATTGTAAATTAGATTCTAACACTACTATTATGATGATATGCCGATACGCGTGCATTTTTCATATTCTTATAGTTTTCTGAGTTGGTAACATTAACATTGTTATTAGAGATAGTGTAATTCTTGAAATACCAGGACATAATGATTGAACTTTAATTTTTACTTAGGGAAAGACATAAATTTTCCAAAAAATTAAAGCCCCGTGAGAAATCCCGTAAGAATAAGTCATGTTATTTTATATTACGCATGTAGAAGCTAATTACATTTTAAATGTCTATGTGTAATCTTTCAAATACACATAATTGAATAATAATTTTTAACAGAGAGAAACACGTTGTGTAATGTAGCTAATGCATTTACGGCATGATATTTAATGCATTACTCAAAAGTTGCCTTGTGTGTGCTTCTTGTGTAGCCAAAGTAGTTTAGCAAATGATGTTCAGTTTAAAAGAACACACGATTTAGTTTTGTAACTATTTAGGTAAGAGGAGGGTAATTAATGTAAGTAAGATAAGAAGAGTACTATATACACAAGAAGAACTTATAAACAGCAAATACTTATATACTAACCATTATAAACGTATAGACAGGCAATGTATCTGTATATAGTCATCAATTAGTCACAGTGAGAAACAAACAGAGTAATTTGTTATATATTGAGCAAGTAACGCTAAAAATGCAGGAAAAACAACTTCATACTAGTAACTTACTTAACAACAAAAAAGATTCTCTCTCAATATACACTCTTCGTCTTTATATATACGGATTCGGAAACATTTTACATTCAAACACCTAATACCTATTAAATAAGTGAAATATTTTTTTAGGTTGACCCACTAACTCTCTTTTAACTTTTAACTTACCATGTTATAAGTTATACTCATCGAGTTGTCTCAAACTTCACATAGGCATTTTCAATACAGAAACGTGTACTTATACTTACACTATATACAACAGAAGATTTAAACACTGACTAAATCTGCTAATAGGACTATTGGATCTGTCAGAGTAATATGTGTAAAATGTGTAAAAACATCTTTATAAACGCTCTTCTAATATTATTTTCAATATACAGAAACGCACATACATTTACACAATATACAACATCAACAAGGGCAGGATTGGATCTATCAGAATAATAAGTGTAAATAATTATCTGTAAAAACATTTACAAGCGCTCTTCTAATATTATTTTCAGTACAGATACGTACTTACATTTACACAATTTACAAAGCAGTGAGGGGGGTGCTGAATCTGTCAGAATAATAAGTATAAAAAATGATTAATGTGTAAAAAGATCTTCATAAACGTTCTATTACTTCCAAATTGATAGTCAAGCTCAACTATCGGTATTATGTTGATTTATTAAATTTTGAGGTTAAATTTATTTCTCTTGCAGTTGCATATTAGCTATAGGTTAAGATATTATTAGCTTCACTATTAATTTTAGTTCAATAATGTGTTTTGATTATTAACTTGAGAATTTTTGTAGACTCGAAGAAATCTCAAGTTCTCCACTCTATTAGAATGCAAACCCATTGCCATTCCAGTTTAAATAAATGTAGAAATTTTACTCTTCCTTATACAATGATAATACTCTGGGCCGTTTATAAATAGATAGTGCATTGTTTCCTTGCATTATTGCTACTACAAAAACAATTGCCACTTACAATGAATTGATTATTACCTTTTCTATAGGTATTTAACTAGAAATTTTTATGAACACAAGTTTGTATGATTGAGCCAGTAATTTTAAATCTGTTTGTAACAATATTATTGCTTAATAATTACATAACCTCTGGTAGTTACGGGTAAATATAGCTTTGTGTCTGCAATTGTATGTAACTATTATCTCATCCACCATAATATTATATTAACTATTCTCGTCCTTTTGTATAGGGATACTACTACTTATGTTTATTATCTCATGCTTCTGATATAAGAGTGCTACTACATAAATATATATGTATTATTTTCATTATAATACGTCTACTACATGTGATTGTGATTTCCTCCTGCCATTTTTTCAATCAACTTACCTGCAGGAACTTCCTGTAGGCACTTTATTAACTTATTAGTAACCACACAGCACTCGCTTGGAATAAATTACATACACCATCTTCTTATAACACGTACTCATTATAGATATACCTTATAGATACCTTATGGTGTATAATATATGTAGGTATGCCCTAATGGAGCTACTACCTAATTGTGCACGTATAATGCATAATAATAATATAATGCAACGTAGGTAAGTTGCAATTTGCAATATCTTCGGAAGTTAACTAGGAAGCAAGCAGAACAATCGTTTATTAGAAATTTTATTATTATTCTGTTATTTCTGAATGATTGTTATGTATTGTTTTTATTGCACGTAGCAAGTCCTTACAAGAAATACCTTGTTATGAATTTGTACGCGTCTAATGGTGTAATTGTACACATGTATATATAATGCAGTTAGTGTTACTAATGAAGTAGTAATATTCATTACAATTAAAAATACATGCATGCCTCTATATAAATAGTATAGGTATATTTCTATATAATCAATGCACAATATAAAGTCGAAGATTTTTACACCATGATGAATGGCCATAGGCGTTCAATATCAAATCTAAAAGTGACTATATATAAATAGGTACTGATTCAAGTACTAATTGCACATTGTATAGGTATAAGGCGTAAGAACATGGTAATGGTAGTTGTAATTGTAAAATGAATTATTTATTAATGTTTCAAGACATTTCTTGGTAAAAGTACAAGCTTTGTTTCTTCGTTAAAATCTCATTGTCATTACTACAAGCTTTACTTTTATTAATGGCTTGCAATTACCTGTGCTTTAACAGGTGTAGTTAACATCTGTGTATACAAACAATAAATAAAGCTGAATTTTTCATTCTCCAATTATATATAGACAGTTACCTCTATTTATGAGCAATATATTTTTGTTCGCTGCCAATAATAATGTGCAATACGGTATATTATGGTATAGTATGTAGTAGTAGTACCTAATACATGTAAAAGTATTAACAGAAATATTTATACCTAAAAACAAATAGTAGAAATACCAATGTAGTTTTTGACTGCACTCGAATTTCTTAAAGAAAAATGTAAGCATATAAGTATAGGCTTTGTTTGTATTGCAATAGTATACTGCACTGCATAACATAGTAATTGAGATAAGAGTTTACGTTCTTAGTAGTAGAAGTGTTGTTTATTTATGTAACTGTTCTGAACTGGAAATGCAATTACAGTAAAATAATAAATGTAATATTGGTAAACAACTCTTGTAAGTAGCAATTAAGTGTGTAATGTGGTAGATATAACCTATACACATACAGATATGAAGAAAAATGTTAAAACGATTTTTAGGCAATCTTATATTTCATCGACACAATTAGATGCTCAAGATTGATAATGTTGTAGTATGTCGGATTCATGTGTGTACTGTATTTCATTTATATATGATGTATGGTACGATAAAGAATATACCAACAAAGAAAACTGTATAGACACAATGATCTAGAAATTGGAAACTAGTTTTTCGTATAGAGTGAAGGTCTGTTGACCGCTGTAAAAGTGTAAACACTCTATTGCCAAAAGCATTTCCTTTTTACAACAGACAATCTTAAAACGTTATTGCCGTGTAATAACACAGTACAGCTGAACAAGCTCAATTTATATACTGGGAAAGAAAAACCAAGTGGAAAATCGCTATTCTTGTACAAATACATGCATTAGGTATTTAAATACACAGAATTAGATGTAAAGCAGGAAAAACTTTGCTTTCGGGAATTTAATCGACTATTTTTGCAAGAAAAACTTTTTTCACAACTTCTGTTTACTTGTCAGGAGTAATTTGCACTTGGAATCTTTAATGTTAAGGAATACCACACAGATCTAGTTGACTTTACAATAATTACGACTCAGATGCACTTTGTATGTAATGTAAGTAGCACTACAGTTTAAAAACCGCTTAAACTGCTTAAAAATCTATTATGGACATTTAAAAATGAAATAGTATCATTATTGTATCTGTACTCCCCCAAGTTGCCATTGTACTCCTTTAAAAGAGTTGAGTTGTAAGTAAACTGTACTAATTGTAAACTTGAAAGAAAAAATTTATATTACTTAAGTAAGCTATATAGTAAGTGTAATGGGAAGTTATAGAAGTTAGTGTGAGTTATATAGTAGCAACTACTAGATGTTCTTATATTAAATACGGATCTGACTTAATAATGGACATCCATAAGAATATAAAAGTGTAATCTTTATCTGAGAGTAATCTTCGCTATTATTATTGTACGTCTTAGGGTCGGCCTTCGGAATGCTCGGATGAGTTTTCAGGCCGGTCGGTCACTACTTTTACATACACGCGGACACCATTACATACAAAGAGTAACATTTTAGCAATTATGCACCATTTTACATGTAAGTTCTGCTTCTAATATGTAGGTTACTTTTTATATTCATTCTACAAAAAAATGAGGTGTTATTCATCATAAATAACATTACGCACGTAAACTGTCTGTTGGTTACGCAATGAATAGGGAATTTGCGTCTGTATACAGAAGACGAGCAAAATGCTTCAATAAAATAAATTACCAAGTACACACTCTGGTTGAAGCAATATCTGTTAAAATTTGTTTATATTGTTTGATTTCAGAGTATACGAAATGAGCTGACGGAAGCTGAAATCCGCAGTATTTTTGGGAGTCCACACCAAAATAAAGGTAAATAAATTTTTGTCTCACTAATAAGTAAATGTGTAAGTATGTTCTTTATTTTCAGACTTAAATGTATTAAAATGTCATCTATAGTTATTATAGTTGAGTAATGACAATCATAAGAAATTACGACAGAACGAACAAATTGCTCAAAAGGAACCTACATTTTATATAGAATGAAAATTGCATGGATATTAATAATATTGTACAAAGTAGTTTATTTACACGAGAAAAATATTTTAGAATTGTGTGCGAATTTTTTGTACATAGACATGCATATACACTGTCTGGTGTGTCTGGTATAATGAACAAAGTGTATGAAAAGGAGGTAAAATTAGGAGTTGCATTGCTGAGGTGTTACATGTTGATTGGTAAAATTGTAATGCAAATTGTCTGAAGTAGAGCAGCAAAAATTCGTCCTTCGCCATGCATACTGTTTACTCATTTATTTGGTCACGATCAATTTCCCCTCTTTCAAACTTCAAATCATACTCCCAAACACACTACTTTGTGCTTATTTAAATAAACTCAACTAATTGGGTTACTTTATTCACTAAACTAGGATTATCCATACCAAAGAAAACAATGATGAGCTCTTTGAATGTGTGGAAAGCACAATAAGCTGTCATTATTAATACCATTACCAATAATAACCTACATTATACCTATAAATGCTGTGTCCATGTAAAATGAAAATCTTTTGTGACATTGCCCTTGAATCGATTCTCATTAGTTTCACGTAACACAACCCAGCCATCCTCCTCCCTTAATTTGTACTACACAAAATTCAGTTTGAAATATAACTGATTATATTGTCATATGAGAATCTCTAATACAGAATTGATCTCATAAGTTACTATGCATGGTACAGCGGTGTATCCGTACTGTAGTAGTAAGTGCCAAGTTTATTTATGGTTGAATACAATTGCACCTTAATACTATAACTCAGATACATGAAAAATGAAATCCTCAATCCATCTACTGTATCAACATTACTAAGAAATACAAATTTCAATATAAAAGAAAACGTAAGCAATTTTATCTGTGCATAATTACTAGATAATAATTTAGTATAGGCATCCATAAATATAGCGCAGATCTTGTGTGGTTTAACATTGTCTGTCTATAGAGCCATCGTAATCATGATACATATTTACTTTATAGTAAAATATAATTTGTTTACAAACAAGTATATATGGAAATGCCTAATATACAAAAGAAACAATAAAAAACTCATGATCATCTATTTACGTCTTGTGTATAATCTTAGAATCAAATTGCAATGAAAGTGAACTTGCAACAATCATAGGGCTATTCACTAAAGCATGGTTCCTAAATGATTTGCATTATATTTATCCCTTAATTGTTTGCTAATTTGTTTTCTAATTAATTCCATGCTGAGTTTACTGAGTTTAAGTCGAAACAGCATAATGCATGATGAGTTTACACTTATATAATATTATATAATTTTTTACATAAAGGTATACATACTATGAAGGAGCAAATAAAAATTATGAAATTAGTAAAACGTAAATTGTTGATGATAATCGTAAACAAAAAGAGGATGTGCATGTTTAAAATAAACTTAAGATAACCTTAGGTACTTCTATACTCACCCAGACCTACAGGTAACTTTTAATTAACCTAAAAATTAAAATTAACATTGTTACGAAACAATTTTAACAATCTGATCACGATTGATATTTTGATAAATATACCTCCGTAATTGTGCATTCTGGTTTCAACCCCACAGAATGAAAGATTTGCGAATTATGTTTTTCATTTACAGTATAAGACACAGGTGGCACGGTTTTGTATTCGTATGTGACAATTTTTGCATTGTATATTGCATTTTTAATATTGTAATTAGTTTTTATTACATTTTCTGGTATGTTTGTAAAAGTAACTGTTAGTACAATACGAATTTTTAGTGGAACTTATCCATTGATGACATTCATATACTTTATTGTAGGCTATACTGTATATACTATAGTATGCTTATATATTTAGTTACAATTTAAAGCATGTAACACAAACACAGGAAAAATTTAATGGCGCGTGTAGTCGTTGTAGAAATTACTAATTAATTACCACACTTAAGTGTAGAACATTATTTGCATTAATTTTTAGATTTCGAACGAACCACAAGGTTAAATAAATTTCTTACCCTTTCATCCTAGCATTATAATCTAATCGTAAGCCCTAGTTTAGTTAAGCCACACATATGCCTATGTAATTCACAGGGGTTTCATCCAATGCTTCAATAGGTATATTTATAAAGACACAAATTCTTTTCATTACGTGCAGCTAGCAGAATCGCATGTGGTGATAAGTCTAAGAAAAGAAGGCGAAGGTAAAAATGAAGTATCACGTAATAAAAATGAACATTAGGAGCGCTGAAGCTTTGTAAGTTATCTTACCGACTGACCTGGAATGTAAACATGGCCATGAATTAGTAAGATATTAAAGATACAACAAAAACATTTCAAATTAAGTACCTTATTACATTCAAAATGTATTCTGCTGTCAATGAACATGAAGTAGGTACTTTTAATATTTAGGTATTCCATTGCGGTATGAGAGAGTATTCATACAAGCTGTGTTTGCAACAGCTATAATAAAAATACACAAGCCTATTAGCAAAACCTCCAAACGCTAAATGTGTTTAGTGTCTGTCGGTCTTAAGGAATATTGTGTGTGCAATGCTAATAAAACGCAGATTCGTACCTTTCCGTATCATAATGCATAAAAACGTACTCAAATGTCACGATCTACCACAAAACAATAAACTTATACGAATATTACCTTCACACAAACTCTTCTACTCACAGATAAATAGATGAAGGTATTTAAAAGGTAATAGAAAATGTTTATAATAATTAAGCACTAAAAAATCTATGAGAATGTTCATGAAGTTCATCTCATCACACACTTTATTGGTAGATATTGAGATTTCTTTGCAAATTAAGATTACATCTACTGCCCCAATATTTAAGGGAAGGGGGATGTCGGTTTACTCTATACTATTTATTTTCTAGTAGTATAAAGTATTTAGGTACTGCTGACAGACTTATAGAAATACAATGACACTAATGAATGAACTATCAATTTAAATGAAGTAGCTACATATTTTGCTCTATAAATATCATGTCATGTTATGTATATGATTTACATTGAATGGTTTGATATAAGGGGGATGCGGTAGGGCAGTCCAGGATTCTGATGACTAGACTAGTATAAAATATGAAAATACAAAAGTGTATCATGCAAAATATTTTATAGTAAATAGGAATACTAGGAATAGGAATCTACTTTTAGGTACCTGTGTGCTATAACGCTTGCAGATAAAGTAGACGTACACTACTATAAAGATATAAAAGAGAATGAGAATATCATACAGTTCTATATATATTAATTGCTAGCTATATAGATACACAATGCAAGTGCCTTTTATCTGCAGTGACTTTGTAAGTAGTGCTTACATTACATTATTACGAGGATGTTGCGTAAAGTTAAACTGCATCCCATTGTAGTAAGCGTGTCCAAATCAAATTAGATACGGTTCACGAGATGCATACCTATACATAGTATAGATTCAATTACACTATAGTATATGCCTTATACCTATAGCTGTATAGTTGATATATGCAATGTTATTGTTGTATATTGGTTTCTTTGTTGTATTTCTATTATACTTTGCCATAATATCTCCCCTACGACCTTTGGCTTTGTAAAATTGATCCCCACACACTTAAATCGCGTTTTATGGAATGATTCTGAATCAATAACAATTGGTATAAAAAGGGAAGCTATATATTGACAATTGAAGCTTCGAAATGATGGTTTATGTATAGTACTATAGATATTGAATGAAATAGGTAATTAAAATCATGAAAATTAATAAACACACATTTACTTGCCTTCAGACAGCGTGGAAAGACTTATATCTACAAGTACTCCATATAAATTAGTAATTAAATTTGAATCTTTTATAAATTTGCAGTGCCAAATTTTGACATAATCACTCCACAAGTTTTCCACCGTAAAGAACGAGGGAAGAGGTCTACTGATGCAACATCTTCCTCACCCTCGTCTGTAGACCCAACACTATTATCGCTGCAATCTGAAGAAGATTCCTTTTCGAGGTCAAAAGAGAAGCATTTGCCAGAGAAATTCATTCAAATCAATGGACTTGGCAGAAAGTTTAATTTGACTGTGCGACCCAATTTAAAATTACTTGATCCAGATTTCGTTCACTTATTTCGACATCAAAATCGTAGCGAAATATTACCAGAGGATCACGTCAGAAAGCAATTGCATTGTTTCTACCAAGGCACAGCTCATACGTATAAAGATGCTCAGCAGAAAAATGTTACAAACTTATATGGGACACCAAGAAATTCTTCGACCTCCACCGTCGATATCTCCGATGATGAAATTAACAACATTCTATCAGGGCCTGTCGCCATCAGTGTCTGCGGAGGATTGGTAAGTCTAATCTAAACTAAACCTCTCTTATTGTAAAATCTCTACTTAGGTATTGTCTTTCATTTTATTCCTGCAACAGTTAAACTTGTAACATTTCACGAGAAATACTTTATATAGTTAAACCGTTCGGAAACAATTTAAAAAAATATTTTCGTGAGCAATTAGCGACAATGAGCAATTCCATTGAATCTTTGACGGCTATATACACCCAGAGAAAAAACGAAATGATAATCAGCTACTATAAGATGTTACTTCGCATTTTATCTTATCAATTGTCCTTTAGTTAATTTTGTACTATAGTACTACGTGCACTGCGTATTCGTATAAAATTATTGTTACTAGTACACAGATAAGCTTCCTATATAAAGAAATGGTTATAAACACATCTAATATAATGTGAGACGAAATTAAAGCAAATTTTACATTAAGAGTCTATTGTTTTAGTAATTACAGTGTAAAAGTTGAAGCGGCTTGACTTATCCTGTCATAAACAGTAATTTTATTGTTTCACCAAGGCTGGCTTGCCTGTATTAATCTCAAGTTGAAGTTATGTCATTTCATTCTCAAGTCACTTTTACTTGGAAGATAAGAATAACGATACGATGCATATATGAATGGCCATGCGTGTTCTATATGGAATGGACAAATGAATAAACCTTACTAGTGTGATTTCATTTTCATTTCCTTTATTATTCTCCCCCTCTATCTGCGTAGAGTAGAGAATACAGATTGTGTAGAGTTGTGTAGACTAGACATTGAATTGGACTGTGGTATAGAAGAATAGAATCATAACTTCAAGAATTGACGGACAGGACACAATAAAAAATTAAATAAGCAAGTGCAAACGTGGGCGGATGTATTGTATGTCAATGTAATTGTAATTGTTACCGTTAAATGGATTCTTGCCTCCTGGCTAAATTATCAGTGGCACGTAATGATTTGACTTTGAATTCAATCGCTCTCATCATCCACAATCTAAATTTCAATTAATTGTCAATCAATCCGTATGTAATGCAAGTAGCAATCAAGATTCAAGATAGAGAAAGGTGTATATAAAAATAATGTTAACGTAATTATTCAAGGTTAGATCAACGAACAATAAGTACCTGCGATCTGCAGCTAGTAATTTTATGCAAACTGATTTTTGCATTTACTTTATTAGGTTTATTTATAAAACAGTAGGTACTTATATTTTTTGTCAAAATCTGATTCATAGGTTTATATATTGCTTCAAGTGGAGTAGGTAGTACTTAACTACTTAGGTACTACTTAGTAGGTACTTAATCAGCAGTCCTTTAAAGCGATGCTGTTATGGTCTTATACCCAAAGGTACAGACGTTTTGTTAGTTATAGGTAATACTAGGTACAAAATGGGATTGTTAAACTGATTGTGAGATATTGGATTTAACAAGGTGTAAAAAATAGTATTGGAGCATGAAATAATCCATGACAAATTATAACGGATCAGATTATGACACAATCTCTTAAATTGTTCAATAGAAAAGCAAACAAGCAATACCTTTATTCTATTCTATGTTCTAACTATTCAAACTCGAAATATCTGATTTATGTACTGCTATTATAATGTGTGTAAATGCAGGCTACAGCTACAACCGGTATCGTATATTTAGTTAGGTATTTAAAAACTCGTCATTTATGAATTGGGGTATATACACTTTGCTTTTATAGTCAATATTACAATGTTAGTATACAAAAAGTTTGTCAATTTTTACTGTTTGTCGAATTCACAGTTTATTTGAAGACAAAAACTATTTCATGATTGCTTGACAGAGCGTTTCCTGTTTTTAATGAAATGTTATAGTTATTTATAATCCGTCGAATCGAAGAAAACCGTTAAAATAAACAATGTTATCAAAACGTTGCACTCGAATTGCATGAGAATAGATGTGTAAAAAGTTTCCCATTAATTTTGAACTTGAAAATATTGATATTTGCTTTTCTATGCTAACTTAGGTTGACAAACTGAACCGTTTATTGTCAATCTGATTCATATCTTTGCTTAAAATCATTTCTCAAATAAATAAACAAAATGTAGTCTAGTCTAGTCAAAACTTGATCTAGTGTGTACTTTGTGCTTTTCATCAAGTTCATCACTTACTCACACACTTACATCACACACTGTACTCAATTAAATTCGACATAGCTGCGATTGGAAATTGGACAACCTGTCAAATTGAAGTATTATATGAATTACAGGGATTTTGAAATTTTCAAAGCTGACTTTAGAAAAGTACAATAAATTCAGTTATTTATTTCATGCAGGATCTTGAGTCTTTGTTGCTTTCAGCAGAATAACTTCATAAGAATAAATTAAGTACAACAAGTAGCAATTGAAGTTGTAATTTTTGTTTATTTTTCTATGCTTTTATGAACAGCAAGGGATAATCCTCTCTTCAGACGGAAAATCAGAGCAGGAACATTATGTCATTCACCCAGTGCCTGACCGGTTGCACGCCAATGGCAAGCTCGCTAATAAAAATCACCACTTTTTATGGAAAAGGGATTATGGTCACACGCACGTAAATAGACACGAGAATAGCATGACAGGAGAAGCCAATCCCTCCAGCTTCAACACGGACTCTAACAAAAACTCCCATTTCAATGACGATTCTGTGCAATCCACTTGTTTCCACGATCTCGGAAATAGGTACAGCAGGAGCAGCAACCAGTTTCACAATAAACACAACAATTACGTAAGTAACAGCGATGAAAATAACATAGCATATCAACAACCACAAATAAATCGTGGTTCCCACTTTGTAAAAAAGAGCTTCCGTCATCAAAATCGTCGTCGTAGACGTCGCAGTGCTCAGGAGTATCCATATTTACCCCTGAGCATCGCACCAGATTCATATTGGCTTCAACATCGAAGCACACTGTCCCCAAGATCAACAGCTTGGAAATACAGATCCACCGAAAGAGCTACGTACAATCAAAGAGGAGAAGAAGATGATGAATACGATGCCAGCGGCTCCAATACAGATTATAATTGGCAAAAAGGAATTTTAGTTTATGAATCCTCAACTTCCAGTGAGACAGATCCTTCTGCAGTTAGGAATTTACCTTTTTACACATCAGCTGCCTCGTCATTGTCTTCCGTGGCAACATTTCCTGATGGTAATAAAAAACGTGAGACGGATTCTGCTAGACCGAGGAATTCCGCTGATTGGTTTGACAACATACCAGAATCTTCGCTAACTTATCGTCCTCAAACTGTATACAATACTCACAATTATACAATTCCTATTGCTGCAAATAGCGACAATAAGTTTTACCGAAAAGGTCGCAGAGAAGACACTTTCTTTGGAGAAAATTGGAAATCTTCTTTAGATTCGGATATTAATTGGTCTGAAAAGAAAGACAAATCAAGCCGGTTCGATTTAAGCAATGAAAACGTTGATTCAGCTAATATTATAAATAAAGACCGTCCTTTATCAACGCTGACGATAGAAACGGCCGTTTTTGTAGATAAAGATTTGTATAAACACATGCAATCGAATTTCCCCGAAGATACTCAGGGAGAAGTTACCCGGATTGTGTTAGCAATGATTAATGCGGTTCAACTGCTGTACCAAGATCCTTCTTTAGGGCACCGCGTTGATTTTGTATTGAAAAGACTGGAAGTTTTAGACTCGGATCCTCCAGGACTCTTAAGACCATATGATATCGACCGTTTCCTTACAAATTTTTGCAAATGGCAAAAGACAGAAAATCCGGTTAGTGATGCAGATCCGTTGCATTGGGATCACGCTTTGATTTTAACAGGATTGGATCTTTACGTTGTACATCAATCCGGGAAAATCAGCAATCAGGTTGTGGGGTTAGCCCCTGTAGCTGGAATGTGCACACGTTCGAGTAGTTGCACTGTGAATGAAGGAAGACATTTTGAATCCGTTTATGTTGTTGCTCATGAAATCGGACATAACTTAGGAATGAGACATGACGGTCCACAGGCTGAAAATGAGTGCGATCCTTCCAGTCATATTATGAGTCCCACTTTAGGTTCAGGGAAAATTACTTGGTCCGCGTGCAGTAAAAAATACTTGGATATGTTCATGGACACAAGTCAATCCAAATGTTTGCTGGATAGAGCAAGATCCGAGTCCAGATTAGATCATGATGCAGATGGAAGACTTCCGGGCGAAAGATTTGATGCCGACAGACAATGTAATAATTTTATGTTTTTTTCTTTACCAAAATTTAGTTTAGATCTTTGACTTGACTCTTGACTGCAAAAAGAAATCATGAAATAATTTTGGGTTTTATTGAGTTAAGAATATTTGTATACTAATTGTTGAAAATTCTTAATTAGGTGTTCTGAAATATGGCCGTGGCAGCTATCATGCTACTCAACAGCCTTTGGAAGATGTTTGCCGGGACTTGCATTGCCGCAGAGAACATTACACATGGACTTCTCATCCAGCCTTAGAAGGAACTTACTGTGGATTGGAAATGGTATAAAAAATTAAGAAAATATCCAGTCTACCTAAATCCTAAATAACTAATTAGTCCACATAATAAACTATTAACAAGATGCTTTGGTTTATCCATTCATTTGATACTTACATATTGAATGAAAACATAATACCCGGTGCAGTTCTACAAACCTAACTTTCCACTGATGATCACGAAGAAAAATTGTCCAAAAAATTTACAAATTAAATTGAAATTAAAATTTGACAATTGAGAAACAAATAGGTACACACAATATCTGTATGATTAAGTACACAAAAATGATTTACGCTCTATTTTATTATTGCAGTGGTGTCGTGCTGGAAAATGTGTGCATAGAAAATCTGCTCCTGTCAGTTCATTCGAACAAAACTCAAGTTTTAAAGATTTCAATGGAATCAATCAAGTTGCTGGAAGTGAAACTGCAGCTTACTCATCTCCTAAAGCTTTAGATGGTGGTTGGGGAAAATGGTCTTTGTTCACTGATTGTTCCTCCGCTTGTTTGCAATCCGATGACGGTGGAATTACAACCGGGTCCACTGGAATACGCTTAGCTGCTAGAAGATGTGACAGTCCAAGGTGCGTTTCATGAAAACGTATTTTCGTACATAAAAAATTATAATTACGATGCAACGCTAATATTTTAATTTCATAGACCTGAAAATGGCGGCATCCAATGCTCTGGACCCGACAGAAGATACAAGACCTGTTCTACAAATAAGGTTTTTGACGAATCAATTACTGCGTTTATTTTTACTCCTATAAAGTTTGCAATTGCATTAAAAAAATTTAATTAAGAGTTTGTAGATTATTTATAATCACACTATAACATAACTATATGTAGGCAGGTAATTTATTAACCTCTGCTTTAAAACGTGGAAAAATGTAATTAAAACTTGTTTCCGTTTCGAAGATATGTTCTGTTGGAGGGCCACGGACTACTGTTGCTCAGTATGCAAATGAAGTTTGCAGCCGAGCAGCCAGCGTTGATACCGAGTTGACCGGTCGAGGATTCATGACAAATACAAACGATCGTAATTTATACAGATTTAGTTTGAAATTGCTTTTCTGAGAGCTGACATTAATTAAAAGATTAAATTTGGCATTAAAAATAATTTGAGTGTAAAAATATGATACGATTTTTATCTCATGATTTTTATCAACGTAGCGGAGAGGGCTTGTTCCGTTTGGTGTGAAACATCTGACAAAGGTGGTTCTCGGAGTCGCGGTTGGAGTTTTCCAGATGGAACTGCTTGTAAAATGATTTCACAGGGTAACTCCGTCAGTCATTTTTGTGTAGCCGGAAAATGTCAAGAATTTAGTTGTAATGCCTACACATACTTTGGTCTATCCGATGAGGAATGTGCGTTTACAAGCACAAATGAAGTAACACCAAGGAGTTGGTTTGGCAGTGCAAGTAGTACAAATCCTAGTGTTAACGCGGTTAGCAATTACAGAAGCCCTAAAGCCGGTTGGTCCACATGGGAAACTCAGAGCGACTGCAAATTAGCGTGTCTGGCTCCAGCAAAAGGACTCCAACTTGTTAAAAGACATTGCTCTACAGGAGATAGTCTTTGCTCTGGTCTTGCTCTTTCCGTCAAGCTTTGTAAACCTGATAAAGCTACAGTATGAAAATAATAACAACAGTTTTCATTTGCCTTATAATATTGGAAATATGCTTTAATTTTTATATCTGTTGAAATACTTCAATTGGAATTTTCTGAAAACTTTAGATACAAATGAATGGCTGCTCAAGACTTCAAACTCCCTTTGAGTATGCGACCAAAGTATGCAGTAAATATTCTGATAAGATTACGGGTCTTTCCGGAATTGGAATGCAACTTTCCTCTACAAAAGGTTAAGATATTACATTTAGCTATACTTGCATAATATAATTCTGTATGCTATAGCCTATTTTTATTTGTTTCATGTTAAAATTGATTTTGAAAATATGTAAGAGTTAAAATGACATACTTTATCAAAGCAGAGGATCCTGACAGACCTTGCCGTATAGGATGTCAAGATGCTGGAGTTCCTTATAGATTTTATATGGTAAATGGAGAAGAAGGCTGGTTCCCAGCAGGAACGGATTGCTCCAGAGGAGATCCCAAGAAAAAGGCGTACTGTTTAGGAGGAAAATGCATTGTAAGGAAAAAATTGTCCTTATAGAAAATATTCTCTTGAGTTCTGCGCAGACAAGTTCAATGATTATTTTTGTGTGTTTTTCTCTTCAAGGACTTTGGAAATGATGACACACCGATATATCGAATTAATTCAAAATTACTCGGTAAGTTAGAGGCTTTGTTTCAAAGAACGAAAAGACAAGCTGTTTATAATATCATGGAACCTCTTCATGCACCAACCGCGTTGGATCAAAGCAGTTTGAAAGACCTAGTTCATCAATTTTCTATGAAAACTGGTAAATAAATATATATTAAAAATTATATTTTTAAGACTGTTTCCTGTCTGTATTAAATTTTGATTTCATTTGTTTGTATGAATTGAAGGAAATTATCCATCGATAAATTCTCGGGCTCCAGATATTTTCCCTCCAAACCAATATGTTCGAAATGGTTTGCTCCCCTTCCCCACCGAAGAGGCTCATCTTCTACCTTACAGTCGCAGCTCAAATTCTCGTTCAATACCTCATAATAATCATGCACGCTCATTCGACATAATGGCAAATACAAATAAAAATGCGTACAATGAAGACAAGTTTCACAACAAGGGACGAAGTTTTGACACACACTTTGTCGAAGTTGATAACGGGGATTTTTCTTCCGCATCAGATGAAAAGCACAGTAGATTTTCTGCACCTTCCGGCACAGGGAAAGGTCAACCGATCGAGGGAAGCTTTTACGAGTGGAGAAAAATGGTGTCTGATTGTTCTGTGTCTTGTGGTTCCGGTAATTACACATTTTTTCATTTACTCACCTGAGAAAACTCCAGGATTTTTTATACCACTTGAAGGAATGATTAAAGAAACCCGAAGAATTTTTTATTTTAATTTCCAGGTATTCAAGAAGTGATTGTAGAATGTGTCTCGGGAGATACAGTAGTTACTGACACACTTTGCAGCGGTCTTCGCCGTCCTGGTCACTCTGGGTATGCAAATTGCCAGAAACCTCGCTGTCAAGAAAATAGGCAACCGAAAGTGGCTGAAGGTTCTGCAATTTGGAATTGGCTACAAACCCTCCTACCGCCAAAGAACTCAACTCACAAAATCGCATAAAAATTAAAGCTATAGGTATTTTCTAACGCACGTTGAATGCAACATTAATTATTGGAATCACTAAATGTCCTACTCCCACTATATACAAGCGTAGGCTTTAAATGTATTTAGAAATATTTAGTGTTTCATCCCCAATTATGTATAGTGTTTGTGATTTTTACATTAAAATATTAAGGAGACATGTACACGACGCAATTTTATAAACTTTGAGAAAATCTCGACAGTTTTATGACTTGGATTTTCAAATGTATTTATTAGAATTTTTAATTGTAATGAAATTGACTGCAGTCAATGCATGAGTTAAAGTAGTAGAGAGCAGAAAATACATGATTTGACAAAATCGAACCTATAGAGCAATAAATTATCAGATTTAATTACAATGTTAGTATTTCCACAGAGAAATGCATATCAATGTCAATAATGTGTGCTGTAATTAAAATTATTTCTCGTAGGGAAAAATAAGTTAGAGTTTTCAAGAATCTTGCCTAATGAGAGAATGATGTGAATGTCATGTAACAAAGTGCGATTGTACAAGTTAAGTAATAAAGTCTGTGATGGTTGTTTAAACGCATAAAATATTTAATTGCGGTTATTGCTTGTTATTTTTGAGACGTTTCATTAGTTTGCTAATGCATTGAATGGATTTACCAAATAATATTAATTTCCTGCTTTGTAGGTATTTAAATGAGTGTAATGTCCTCAGTTAAATATACAACTCCTTGATTTATTATTACATTATTTTATGATTATAGGTTACTTTGATCTCCATTGCTGGAATTATTCAGTTAATTATGTTTAATATTTTTTAATTTTTTGTGAGATCTCTTAGAACTTTGGCGAATTAACAGTATTTTTTTACATATGCTCACTAGTACAAAAAATAAAAGGCTGAGGATTGCCAGCACTATTGATAATAGCACAGCCACAACATCAAAAGCATGAACCTGTATAAAATTCAAGTCTCTTGAAGCAGAACGAAGTTGAGGTGCTCCGTTGTGTCTTAAAATATACTCAATATAATACATAGTGCGATCTAATGGATGCATTGGTTGATCTTGTAAAATTGTTGACACTCGCTTGGCATTTTTCATATACCTGCATCAAAAATTAATTCAAGACAACATTGATTAGTTAAGGCTGGGCTTATAGTCGCACAATGCCCCGTTCCGGTCCATACCCGTCCTATGTATTCTGCGTCTCCGCCTACAGGCCACAGTTTTCGGCCGAT
>JABASD010001321.1:0-42712 GCA_019776165.1 Pogonognathellus flavescens | reverse complement strand
ACGTTCTGTTCCTGAGAAATCCTCAAATATCTAAAAAAAAATTGCGAAATTGGTACTGGCCACTCTTAAACAACAGGAACAGTGGTTTACTGTTTTTAACTGTTGCTGTCAACTGGGTTGTCAGCCATTCTTTTGAAGACAGAACGATCCAGGAAGAATATGTCAGTGAAAAAGTTCTTCAGAATACGATAATTTGTATTTCACAAGTGTATTTAAGCACTACATGTAATGTAATTCACAGTTTGTATGTTAGCTTAGGTTGCGATTTGTTTGGTTGAGTTTAGTCGGAATTTATGTTAAGATTTATCATTATTAGTATTTAAGCTGATAGCTGACAATTTCTTTATTGTAAAAGTCTATTGTAATTACTAATTATTATATCGTGGTGTAAAATAATATAACTAGCTGTTTATTTAAAAGTTCAAATTTGCATTATTTACCATGTGAATTTGCGTACTAAAGTCAAGAGAAATCATACATGATTTTCGAAAACAGTCCATATGATTTTTTCTTTGAAAACCTTTTTTATTACAAAACCTCGCCGTTCAACTTCAACGGTTGATTTATAATGTTATTTGATTTATTTGCAAGTAAATAAATGTGTCAAATGCGATTGCCTAGAATATAACTGTTGTTTGTGGCTAAACAATTGCAACAAATTCAAGTTGGCTAAACTATTGCACATTTGTGAAGTGAATCAGTTCAAAAAGCACTAAAATATTATCGTGTAACCTAATGTGTGGTAGTAGATGTATTTGACTGAGTTTTTTATCAGGTACATTGTCTAAGAATCATATAATCAAACTTTCATAATTAATATTTTATTATTTCTTGTGAATAGAACTTAGCATAGCAGAACCTACTTCTACGACTAGCATTGTGGAACATAATATTTCATCGTAACTAATGTAGCAGTTTGATAGCATGGATTACTGTGTTCGATAAACATTAAATAATTTATATGAAATGTATTACTCAATTCATGATATAAAACCCGTTTTGATCTAATATTAAGCTGGAAATTTTGATAAGAAAATACCTTTATTCGCCTTTGTACATCAGGTACAGAATTTGACCTTGTTTTTCTTAGGCAGAGCCATCTACAGGACGGGCCGCATTTAGCAGCAGAGGAAATAGTGTAGGTTGAGTTATTTCATCCTGCAATTCAAAGATGCTGCTTTATGTAGCTGCGGCCAAAATGATGTGTCTAAGTTATAGGTGTTATTATGATTTCAGAACTGAAAGTTTACAAGGACTGTGTGCGTACGTATTGTACACCTTTTCCTGCTTACAGTTTGTTAGAGGCTTGCTTTATTTAGCACAGCATAGGCGGAACGTAGAGGCTCAAATCTAGTATCAAAACTTGCAATACTAAATGGTAAATATCGTTGCAGTACACTTTCGTAGAATATCAATGTTTGTACTTATTGTGGACTTATTTATGCTTAGGTTGTTGAAACAAATATTATAAATCTACAATACTAACAGTAATATCATGACAGTACTCATGAGGTTATTAATTTACATAATAATATTGTTAAATGCTAACGATAACTGATTTGTTACAGTACATTGCATTTTCTTTGTACAGGTCGAAATTGTAGAGACTGCATCCGTAGAGATTAAGAGAGAACTTCATCGACATCAGCAAAAGGTCGACAGAGTAAAACCCTCACTTAACACACAAATTCATATTACTGCTGAATATACAACAAAATATTCTGTCAATTATTATCTGCTTAAATTTGATGCAACGGCAGCAAAACATTATTTTAGTTGAATATAAAAACTCAAATTAAGTAGAATATGGTGTAAAAACGATTTTTAATTTTCACACGACATTTTCAATCGGATGACTGAAATCGTTTTTTACGTCCTAGTTCATAATTTTGGAAACCTAAGTTAAAAGATTCAGTAAAGAATATTAAGGATGATTCGAGATGGTGACAATCTGAATAACCTAATTATCTAAACACAATAACTACAACGCATAGGAGTTGTGTTGAGAAAAATTAATAAAATTAAGCAATATTTTATAAAGACATGAGAATGTTAGTTAGAAGCATGCATGGTTGTGCTTTATTTTCCAATGTGCGTTGATCGTACAGTAATGCATAAAATGAAACTTTGCCTACTAAACGGCTAAGTCAACAGCAACTTTGCTGAGAACTTCCAGCATATGTAATGGTTGAGTTTGCCGTCCAGACCAAACTGAAAGCAGAATTGAGTGCACGGCGCGGACACTTTATCCTGCTTAGAGTTTCCAAGGTTCTGAGGCTTGTGCTACTCAAACGTGTATGTGTGGAACGCACACGCTGAATTCTAGTATTAAAACTGAATTCTGTATATGTTCTGCACAACTGTACACTTGTTGGGAATTTGTTCATGTGATGTAGAGTTTTAGGCCTAATGTTTTTGGGGTAAACTGAAAGATGAATGAAGTATGTGCGACATGAACACTTTATTCTGCTTACAGTTTCTAAAGTTCGAGGCTTGTATTACTTATAACAGCATAGGCAGAGCGTACAGGCTTATTGTTAGTTCTGGTATTATAACTCAATTTTACACTTGTATTTGGCTATTCAGGCCGAACCGGCACCGACTTTTCTTTAAATTTTAAAAACCGAAACGAAACCGGAACCTTTAACTGAAAACCCGAACCTAAACCGGAACCGACTTTAAAAAAAATAGAACCGGAACCGATTTTAAGATTTTAAAGAACCGGTTTTTGGGTGAAAAAAATTCTCTTTGGTTTTTCCATTTAATAAAAACGGAAAATATTCACGGAAATTTTATCTATCCCAATTTTAAAAGTTATTTCAACTTATCATATCAACAGTTGACATAATTGTTACTAATGGGATTGTTGTTCTATTAGGCACTGTTTAATCGCTTTTATAGCTAGTACCAGAAAATGGAGTAAAGAAAGTGCAAAACCTACAGATAGTTTTAAAGTTAAACCAAATTTCAGTGGAAATCAGTAAAAAATATCCTAAATTTGCGCGAAGCGCATGAATTTTTTTGTTTTTTGAAGGGAAAAATGTATCTTTTATCGGATATTTGTATTAGAATTACCACCAACGTATCAAGAAAAGAACCAGTTGGAACCGGTAGGCTTGAACCCGAACCGAACCGGAACCGACATTTTCAGAAACCAAACCGAAACCAGAACCTGTTTTCCAAATCATTTTTGAGCCGGAACCGAACCTGGTCCCGGTTCCGGTTAACCTAACTTTCGGTTAACCGGTGGACGTCTCTAGTACATACGTACATCATGGGCGCTTTATCCTGCTTATAATTACTTAAGTTCGGGGCTAGTTTAATTTAGAATAACATAGGCAGAGCGAGAGAATCAAATCTGGTATTAAATCCCAACTTTACTTTTATCACGAATGCAAAGTTTAGATGAGTCGTGCTAATCATTTCGTGATTTATGGTAGTGACAAACGGAGGGACGGACACACTTAGACAAACATTCTTATAAAATAGCATACGACACTTAGAAGCCTATTAGTAAAGATATAATAAATTGTAGTTAGTCAAAGTATATATGTGTATTGAATACTTGAAATATTATTTTAGGTTAATTTAGGTTGGAATAGTTTATGCAGGGTAGGCATTTATGTAAACTGTTTAAATTTGATTTTTTCTCGTTCTTACTAAGAATAATATTTATTATTATTATCGTTTAGCAATGGATCAGTGGATGAAAATAGTAAACATCAGTGAAAAAAATATATTTAGGGGATTTTTATGTTAAATGTGATATTTATTTTTTTAAACTGCACACCAAACGGAAGAAAGAAATCGATCGTTACATACTGCTAGATAATAACTTTAAACACTAGTTAAAAGTTTCAGTATCAACTTCAGTGACAAGAGAAGTTTGAAATAATTACTGTCAACCATTAGCTAAGTGACATGATATTCGACCGACATAATTATCCAATACCAATTAATACAACGCGGAGATATTGTTTAAAGAAAATTTAATAAAATTATCCACGTTTTATATAGGCATAAGAATAAAACTTTGAAAGCATTTATGGGCGAACTGGACTTACTTAGTAACTTGAGATGAGCATGCGGTAATATATGGAATGCAGAATGAAGCTATGCTCTTTGCCTACTTTGCTTTGTAAGCGGTTCACCCAACAAAAGATTTTCTGAGGAGTTGTCGCCTATATAACTTCAGTTTAAGGTCCGGGTGCAGCTGAAAGCAGAATTGAGTGTGTACGAAGCATAAACCTTTTCCTGCTTACAGTTTCTAAAGCTTAGGCCTTGTGTTACTTAAACTTGTAGCTGTAGAACGCACAGGCTCAATTCTAGTATTGAAACTGGATTTCGTATGCTTGGACACATTGTGTGGTTGAACACAAGCTGTGGAGTTGTTTCCATGAATGTCTAGGTTTAGTTCTACTCGTAATGATGGAACTAAAGGGTGAAGGCAAAATGAAGTACGTACGGCGTGGACACCTTATTCTGCATACAGTTGGTTAAGTTCGAGGCTTGAATTATTTAGAGAAGCATAGGCAGAAAGTAGAGACTCAACTCTAGTATTAATACTCCAGCTTACAACCATCTAGAACTGTGCTACAGCAGTAGTTCCCTCCTAAATGTTCTCTAACAAAATAGTAGTAAGCATGGAACCGACCGTGAGGTTTAAATCTTAAAGCATGCAATCATACTTTTTGTGCATACGCAATCTAACCAAGAACTGAAATTTATTTATTTCATTCAATCATTAATACCACAATTGTCATAACAATAATATACTCAGATAAATACAGAAGGACAGTAATATGAACATCAGGAACTAAACCATACAATGTCATATTTAATTTTCGTACATTAGCTAAAATGTATTCAATCGCGTTTAATCAACATGCTTTATTTGTATCAATTGCAATACTTTCATACGTTACGATATATAATGTTGGCATATCTATACATGTTTATAAAATTTAGCACGCTAAAGAAAAATGCTTTCTGTAAACTGAATTACACTAACTAAAATATTTAGATCCAATATTAAAACTTGGGATTTTGGTAGTAAGTAGATTCACTCTCTATAATATATTATATACAAAGTTGACCTTGTAATTCTTCAGCAGAGCCATCTACAGGATGTGCTGCATTTAGCAGCAGAGGGAATACTTTCGTTTGCGTTGTTTCGTAGAACAGTTCACAGAATGTGCTGTTGGTAGCCGTAACTCAAATGATGTGCCCACTGTATAGAATATTATTATTATGATTGTGGAAGTTTAAGTCTACAAGCATTGCGTGAGTACGTACAGCGTGGAAACTCATTCCTGTTTATACAGTTGGTTCGAGTGTTCTATTATTTTAAGAAGCATAGGCAGAGATTGCTGGCTTATGTTCTAGTATTAAAACTCCATGTGAGACAAATATTGCGCTAAGCTATGGAGGTTTTTACCTCTATGAGAATCTGTAACAAAACAGAGATATGCGTTAAACTGACCCTTCAGATTTACAAACCCTACATTAAGCAACATATTATTGTACATAAATACTTCAACCTGACTTGTTTAATTTTTCAACGTGCGAAAAATTCCAATTGTAGAAATTATGGTAGGTGAAAATGTCAAATGACAAATAGCGCTTCCGTATACATACGTAGAATCTCCATGTATGTATTAACTGTAGACTATTATTTTACATTGAAAGAAATATCACAGGTTCTGTATAGTATTTAAAAGTATGAAACACATTTTGACAGTATCAAATAAATTATTATTGTTAAACAGTGATATTATTAAATATCCCAGTTATTTCTGTACATTGTGTTTTTCTTGTGTGCTAGTCGAAATCTTGCACCGTCAGATGTAAAGAGGTTCGCAAAATCTTGACCGAGTGAAACCCTCATTTTAGTTGATAAATTTATTCTGATTAAATTCGATGTAATGGGTCAAAATATAAATAATTCGGTGCAAAATACATTAATATTATTTTAGGCCGAATTGACGAAGTACATAAAAGAAAGCATCTGTGACATTTTATACACTGCAGTTAGCAAGTTTAGTGTAAAATAAATAAGGGGCAGTTTGAGACAATGGCAGTCAACAAACCAATACCATTATCCAACCAACATTATTATCTAATTTTAAAAATAAATACTATGCCGAGTACTCGTTTATTAAATAAAAATTGTGCAAATAAGCCATGTTTTATGTATGCAAAACAATATCGTGTTAAACGTATATAAGGGTAAACTCTGCTGAGTAACTTTAGATTATTGAATAATCTAAAGTGAATACTGAACTTTCTCTACTCTACAATAATAATCATTATTATGTGATGGAACTTCGTGGAAGCACATAATAGGAATGATCTGTCCGTCTGTCCGTCCGTCTGTCTGTCTGTCTGTCTGTCCGTCTGTCCGTGAGCGCACACAATTTGTGTGCAAAAATTCACCCTGAAGGAAAGGTTATGGAGAAAAATGACAAAGGACAAAGTTGTTCCTCTCGACTTCAGCTACAATATGATGAGGTCAAAACTTGGGGTCATCAGGTCACCCCAAGGTCAACCGATAAAAAATCAAAAATTGACAATTGACCACTAGGACAGGTCATAGAAAAAAATGACAAAGACAAAAGTTGTTCCCCTTGACCTCGGCTACAACATGGTGGGGTCAAATACATGAAGTCATAAGGTCACCCCAAGGTCAAACGACAAAAAATCCAAAATTCATCCAAAATGACAAAGTAAAACGTTTTTACCCCAAATTTGTCTCAAACAACCCCAAGTTTAAAAAAAATTGTTTTACATTACCCCAAGATGGACAATAGTGGTCTACCAACAGCCCCAAAGTTATCCAAAATTCATCTAACATCACCCCAGGTTTCCCCAAAATTTGTCCCACATTACCCCAAGTTACCCATGTTCCATCACATTTCAAAAGCCGTTTTACCATGGTTTATTGTAGAGTAATACTTAGAATGAAACTTTGCCCACCACGCGGTTAAACCCACGGTTATTTTTCTGATTGTGCAAGCTCAGTTTGTGTTCCAGGCGCAGCTGAAAGGAGAATTGAGTTCAAACAACGTGGACGCATTATCTGGCGTACAGTATCTTCAGTTTCAAAGCTTGTGTGACTTCAACTTGTATTTGTGGAAGGTACAGGCTCAATTTTAGTATTAGACTCAATTTTGTATGCTTTGACAGTGGTGAAGTTGCATACTGGCTGTGAAGTTGTTACAATATGTATGTTGAGTATTGTTTAGTGTAGGTCTAATAGTGATGGGGGAAACTGAAAACTGAATTAAGTTTGTACAGCGTGGCCGTAACATGCTACTTGTAGTTAGATAAGTTCGAGGCTTTTATTATTGGCATATACAGAGCAGCGTAAATACTCAATTCTATTATTTACACCCAACTAACAACAAGTCTGCACTTTGATATGAAATTTGTTACCTCCAAATAATAAATGTGCCCAGGAATATAATTATGATCCCTAACTATTCTAGAATGGGCTAAAGTTGGTTAATCATTTTACATTTTTAAAATGAATTTCCACAGACGGGTTTTTTAGACAGTTGATACAGCTGCATCAAGTAATTCATCATTAAAATTCCTTATTCAATATTCCAATCGGAATTTGGATAAGCACTGACCTATGTCTCTATACTATAATATGAAGAGTTTGGCCCTGTATTTCTTCAGCAAAGTTCGTATGCAGGATGTGCTGCATTTAACAGCAGAAGAAATGTCTTAATTTTACTTACTTCGCCATGAAATGCATAGAATTTGCCGCATGTGGCCGTGGTTGAGATTGTATTGTCCGAGTTATACAATACATAATAGCATTTTCCCATTTTAGAGTTGAAAGTTTACAACTCGGGCACATTTTATTCTAGTTGTTGGTTGAAGGACTGTATGATTTATAGCGTAGCTTGCGACAGAAGATTAAAGGTACATGGGCGACTATACATTATGCTTGATAGATAAGTTTCCCTATTAAATAAATGTTTGTAGCTGATACTATTTTAAATGAATCATATAGCACCACACATTTCAGAAAAAGTAGATACCTAATACCAGGCCACTTATAATAGTCATGACTCATGACAAAAGTTGCTACACTACTATAGCTATAATACCGATAGTTGTTACTGTGGGTAAGAGTATAATTATTCAACAACGAAGTTTTCTGTATAATTTCACCTTATCAATTTGTGACTTAAAATTTGATACATGTACCATTGAGGGCGAAGATGCAGTCAATAAGTGGACTCCTTCGTGACTTTCATGGCCCATTCTGTGCCTTTGTATAATTACTGGGACGTGTAAGTGTTTCTCCTATATAACAGATGAGATATGTGATTCTAATGCCTATGAGCAATTCAAATGTAAATGAGAATCCCTGTTACTCACAAGTTAACAACGTAGGACCATTATTAGGGCCAGGTGAAGTAAATTTTATGATTTTCTACCTTGCCGGTTTGTGCTTGCTACGGAACTGTATAATAATAATTCGGTCTCAAATAAATGAATTTGAAATTCTTTTAGAGGTTTATTATTATATGATTAAATTTAATTAACATGTAATATTATTTTTAGTTAGTTCTAGTAAAATAGTATTTAAAACAAGGATTTAGTCGAATGTGTCATTTTAATGTTGATGTGTATTGAGCTCTTATGAAGTATACGCGTTTTAAATGAAAATGGTAAGAACAAGTTAATTACTACAAGATGTTAATATCAGCTAAGTTGAAATTATTTTTCTGTGCCCATTACCATTCAATTTGTAGAGTACTACACGTTAATATGTGATTGCCAACAACATTTAATGTGTTCCATAATGAATTTTTATGTCATGTTTTCGAATATTTCAAAATTTGCCTGTTTTCAAATTTCTGCTAGTCTTCAAATTTTTCACTTTTACAACTTTTGTTGGAAAGTACAAAAATTTACAAATCTACTCGTTCAAATGTCGGTATACAATGCAGCTCTCTACAAGCGAAGTAATAATTTTAATAATATACGTCTATACATTTAGCGCCTCACTTAAGGACGACATTGAATTCACATTACAAAATTTTGGGATGAGAAAAATAATTGTGGTAACTTAGCTCAAAATGTTAAACAATGTGTCATTTTGAGAAATATGAAGGACAAAACGTGCCATTAGTTTGACTTTCAAGAGAATAATACTTTTTGATTAGCGTTATTTATTTAAAGTGCCAAGAGCGAAATTAAATTGTTGACTATAGCGTCGTTATGATCGAAACAATGCATGTATTTTACACACCGCAAAGGTCCGTACTGAATACCATACGGTCTCAAACTTGTCAACTGCTTTCTACGCAGTACTGGCATAGGAAATGTCTCTTTCATTTCCGCCAAGACATCCTCCGAATGATGCCAACACTTTCCGGCGCCCATCAAAAGTACAATGACAAAGAATTCCCCCAACGCAGCGGCGTATGTATGTTCCAAGATGAGTTCTATGTCTTCTATGCTAAACTTTATGACCCCATACAGGCTGAAGAGTGTTATAGCGCAATGACAAACCACAGATATTACTAAAAATGAAGTAGAGCATGAGTCCTTAAATATTTTATTAAATAATTCTATTCGTCTGAACACTTTAATTTTTAAATCCGCGTTGAGTGACCTGAATAAAAATGTTTACATACATTATACAACAATTTTTATTTTTATTAGAAAACATTTAAGCCGGCTAATCAACATGTGGAATATGAAATCAATATTTTCACAAATAATTAAAACTGCAGATTCATGCAAAATAGAAATTTCTAAAAAACGGAGATAAATAATTTTGTGCTAATTGAAAATAGTTTATAATAGTTAAATTTTTTACCTTAATTGCAAAAACCAAATAGGAATTCGGTTAAAATATAGCATCAAGTAAAACTCCAGAATGTTAGTTGGAACTGTTCCACAAATGGTGATGATTGCTTCTAAAGTCAAGATGAAATTATGGGCCATGCTCATGAATGAATCTGTCGGGTTCGGAATCAACGCCCAGGCTATCCAATGTTTGCCAGGGAAATATATTGAAATGATTGTGAATCCCATTACCAATGTACTCGTAATGCAAGGCATCCAGCCTTTTAGGAGTAGATTTTCGATTTTCACATGTTTTTGTATCTCTTTGGATAAAACAATATCCGTGCCTGTAAATTAAAGAAATGAAAAGTTAAAAAAACAAAATTTTTATTCATGTTTATATTATAGATTCGAAACGAAATAACATTATTTGACCTTTAAATATTGCATCGTTGCAAACCAACTGATTGAAAAACACTGTAATATGCTTTCCTTTCTTAATTAAACAGACGCATCCAGCTGCATACAGAATGTGTAAAGAAAGCATACACCAACTGAACACGATTTCCCGTACCGGTGTCTCTGGGTTTTTGCTTATGGATATCAAAGCAAAAGTGGTATATATATAACTTGCGCAAATTTAAGAATCATTAGACATTTGATGAATTTGTGTCGTCCACTATTTTCTGAGTAGTCCAGCTTTTTAGTTTCTTGATTCCAAAATAAAGGCAACAGTCCCATATGCGACAAAAAATTGATATAAAATCCAAAGTAATCCAAAGGAATCTTGATTCCATGTAGATTGTTAAGAAGTTTTGTTGTATTTGCTTTTGTTATCCTAGAACCCATGGTTTTTCTCCAAATTGTTGTTTTTGGTTTATAATGTATAATAAAAATGTTTTATTAAAAATTTGAAGAAAAAAAATATTTAAAAGTATTTAAGCAAGCTAGACACAAATTATTTAATTTAAAAAATAATTTTCAATTTTCGTTTGTTTTTATGTGCGCTGTAAATCTGTGTTTCTCAATGCACAGTGCTAATAAATTACAGAAAGTTCCATTTTATATACACCACTTTATCATTAATATCGTCCTGCCAATTAAGAGATTATAAATGTTAAATGAATGGATGCATATTGTATAAAATAGGCAAAATAACAACGCAAAATGGTTATAAAATATTTTATAAGTACTGAACGCTACCGTATTTGAATCAAGTTAAGGCGGATTTCTTCATGCAATTATAATTATCTAATCAACATGAATGAAATAGCAGTAGTTAAATCGATTAAAAAGCTACACATACGAATGTAGCAGTACATAAGACGAAGTAGCAGTATTATTAACAGAAACAAACTATGAATCCTTATCCGTTGACTTTCTTTCTTTTTCGATTTGGTACATGGGTGGGTTATTTCACATTCCTCTGCTATTATCTACCAGGATAAGATCATCTGTGTAGGAAAAAAATGTTACTAATAATCTGATCATATCTTCATCAAAACCGCAAAATAATTGAAGGAGTAATGTTGCTTTCATTTCAAAATTTCATTTATCTTGAATGATATTATTAGTTTCGTGGAACTGCTATTTTACTTTTATTTAATGTCAATCATTTTTGTTCATTTATATCAAGCTGTCCCGGCGGGGTAGCCCCGAAAAAGTCTGCTGTCAAAAAAGTCGATTAATGAAGGGATGGGTGTTTGCATGCTTTTTGTTACAAAGTATTTAAGTTAATTTAAGTTATACTTTATTAAGGGCTATTAGTAGAATGCATTAATGCGTAGCAAAGTTCAGTTGCTTCGGTTTTAGCTGAGAATGCCATGAAACTGTACACTCATATAATTCATGGTTTTGTGACTTTGCAACAACTTTTTTATTATATGACTCGCCAGACTCGCTGTGGCGATCAAGACGAATAAGGATTGAGAGTATAAAAAAATCAATCTTAAAAATTGTCAATTAAATATGCTAGACGAGAGATAAATTGAAACTGAATATAACGGGATTATCAAATATTAAATGAATTGATGAATGTAGATTAAAGTTGGCTATGCATTTGGTGCCAAATGTTCATACGCTATACAATAGTGAAGTAGTATTCGACGCTATACTCGGACTTACATGCAATTTTGTGGAGTTCTTAATATACGGATTCCACCATTAAAGATTAATGCTATCTTACTTAATGAGCATGACATCTCAAATGAGCGCAATAATGAACTTCTTAGAACTAATGAAAAATGTGTTCGTTTTCCGTGGATATTAAACATTGTTGTCGTCGTAACTTGTTTCATTTCTACGCAGGGCCGTAACAACGGGGAAAGCAGGTGAAAACTTTTTTCAGGGCCCAAACTCAAGGGGGCCGGGACTGAATCTAGTGTCAGATAAATTTATTTAATAAGCTGTATATAAATATTCATACAATATAGTCACAATTTTATAAATGAACTTATTTTAATCCACCTTGAATTTAAGCTGTGACAATAGAATTAATCAAAATCATGACGAATTTGTCCCTCAAAATCTACAAAAGTGCTCAAAATTTTGCGCTACGCGCAAAAATACAAATAAAACTAGACTAAAAATAAACTAAAATTAGCATTTGATGGATTTAAGCGTAAATTTTGCCGAAATGTTTCATCATTTACGCGTATATGAACTTTTATAAGCTATTGCTAATTCATAAATGGTATTAATTTTACTTTAAACTTTCTTTACCCATTTCTGAATGCAAACTTCACTTCGTTTGACATATATTAACTAAGCGATCACTTGACACGAAAAATTGCTATGCTAGATACTATCTGACGTAGTATGTATTCAGACTTAAACTATTAAACTCTATTGGCTCGCGGGTTTTAGCTAACAAAACGTTTAGTAGTTCTCTTCAAAATCAAATTGTGAACGACGGAAGTAGAGTTTTGGTTTTTATTACAAACGCACAAATTGGAAGGTGGGGGCCGAGATCAATGGCATTTTCAGGGCCGGGCATTGGTCGTTACGGCACTGTCCTACGTATTGTAAATATTTAATACATAAGCAACGTCTCATCGTATGCATTATTACCATTTGTTCACGGAATTAACTGCAAAATTAACTGTGCTCCTACTAAAAAGAACGAACAGGCGCTTAAATAGAATTGCCATTTGAGTGGTCACATTCCCATTTCAAGGGTATAAACGCTCATATTTGCTCGTAGCGCGAATAATTTGAGCAAAATGTAAGATAAAATGGAAAACAAACTAAATAGACGCACAGTTCGAAAATGTGACTATGTTTTTCATTTTTGAGCTAAATGTCACACGTTTGGCTGGTTTTTTTAAATTTAAATTTAGTGTAAGTTCTGACAATTTAGAGGGTTCCTAGGAACCATGTTCCCCACCTCAGATACGCCCTAAGGTATGCAGATATAGGTTTTATTATTCAACATTCACATACAAGTCTCATTTTATACACATGAACAATTCATGTAGTCAAATCCAGACATCGTTTCATATTTCATAACTCATAACCTTGTAAATATTTCCGTTAACCGCAACTAAGTTTAATGAATTTATAGTATGTAATGTTTTTTGTAAAATTGCACTAAAAAGACAAAGCGTGTTTTGAAATACATTTATTCAGACTAATTATACTGTGTTAACTCACAGTTTTACGTAGATTTGATGATGTTTAATTTAATTTTATCTTGTCTTAATTTACAATACAATTTTATTTTTTTTATTTTTCAATTCCTTTATGACACCGTTGTAAAACGGTGATTATCTACACCAAGATGTGACAAAAGATAGCAACATTATACACACAAACATTATGTAAATGTTACAGTAGACACTAGAGACTAGTTTTGCCAATAATTATTAAGTGGCGCATACTATTTTATAAGAATGATGTCTACTTCTATCCGTTCGTCCGTCTGTCCGCCGCTGACCAGCATAGTTCAGGAACGGATAAATACAATTGGTTCAAACTTCCCATGTGTGGTTTCTGGGTCATAACAAAGGTCAAGTTCGATAATATAGTCAATCGGTCAATTGTTTTATAACATTTCGCCTTCGCCTATTAGAACAACTATTGTGTTAATACAGCTCAACAATACACTGCATTTTAAATACTGCTAAATGAATTCTATTTTATTTGAAACTCAATACCACTAAATTCGAATTTGAAGACGGCCGCTAATATTTAAATATTTTGAGAAATGATAATTTATGTTTTTAAATACAATATACAATACATTGAATACATCAACCAGTATACAGTAACGCAACTTAACTTATTTGACAACCTGTGGTGACTCGTAGTTAGTTTTGTACGTATTATTGCGCTACTTTATTGCAGGTTTGAATAGTTTATTGTTTATTAAAGCCTAATAACTGCCTAACCATTGAGGTTATGAGGAAATCAGTTGTACCAACTGTAAGCCATGCCCGAGACTGACTTTATTTAGTACCCTAAAACCCAACAAAAACGAAAGAAATGAAATTCTTCAGTACCAGATTTCCTGTCAACGTGCAATGTGTCAAGAAATAGACATATAACATTCTCAAAAATATTAGATATCACTCAATCTAAAGCTGAATGAGTAAAACATAAAAGGTAGTTCATTTTATGTTATTATTTCAGATTATCCTTTCTCTTATGTGATATTTCTCATCATGAATGCTTCACAAACTTTACATTTAATTAACAGTAAATCCACTGAAACCGCAATGTTATTATGAAGTGTATCCTTGGAAAACACGCACGAGTTCAAAAAGCAACACAAACAGTCCGATTCCAGAGCAAGTTATCAATAACAATTTCAATTCTAAACACATACCTTTGTCACTTTTTGGTTCTGTGTCAAATATTTACAACGGGTTGTATTTTAAAATTACAGTTGTGGATATTCAATCATTTAATTTGGTGGAACCGTTTCGATTTTAAAAGTCATTTTAACAATCATGTGGGGAATCCATAAAGTGCAAAAAATGGGTAAACTAACAATACAGCATAGGACGGAATGTTGGATCTGCTTTAATAATAACAACATCACACTTACAACAGTGAACGCGGCGGAAATGTTAAAAAATTGTGAGACTTATCTAGACGCTCCCATAATCAAAAACAATTTTGAAAATATGACAGTCAAAATGTCATGTTGCTGGTATTGTGTTGATTCTGTACGTCAACTAACACTTCTCGAAGAACAAGTTGAAAAACTACGAAAGGAAATTTCGGATTTAAGTTCATCATTTTCGAAGACTGTTCTGGAGCGACGGACTAGCTTCCTCAAAGAAAATGACACAAATAAAAATCAACCAACTTTGACAGCAGAAGCTGACATATGTTTGACAGTAATTCCAGATCATGATTTTATCTTGCGAAACGAATCTATGGAATATGAATCAAACGAATTGGATTCTCAAGTGAAGATTGAAAAAAATAATTTTGTCACCGAATTCCAGCTTGACGCATGTGATGTTGAAAATCTTGATAAAGTTAAATGCGGATTGGTTATTCAATCCGACGAAGACATAGACATTAAATATACAATTGATGCAGCAGACACTGTTTGCAAAGATCTGGTAACAAATCAGGGAATATCGGCAACAATTCCACAAAGCGACAAACAAACGATTACAACTTCCATGACGGATTTGCTAAAATGTTGTAAAACACCAATTGTTCAGTTACAAAGTAAGGTTTCATTAGTCTCATATTATCATACCTACACAATCTAAGTGTGGATATTTTTAGATTATTTTTGATTTTTATTGAATACATTTGTTGTATGCATTAGATTGGAAATTTACTGAATTTAGTGTTCTTATTTATGTATGTCATTTTAATTGTCAATTTCCCAGATTCATTGGTTTTATAGCTGAGTATTCCGCACCTGGGTTGAAAAAATTGTTCATTAGGTTACTCCCACGTTTACAATCAATACTAAACTAAGACTTTCTAATGTATTCATTCATACGAGGTCTTTTTGTAGTATGCTGTAAAATGTTAACCCATTCTATCTAGTTAAACGTGTTTGAACTTTGTTTATTTCGAAAATATAGTTGGATTACTCAGAATTTTATTCTTAATTTTTTGCAGGGCTCCAGCCTTACAGAACTGTAAAAAAGAGTGTTTCCGCTGAACCATCGTATATTAAATCTGAAATAAACGATACGGAAAATTGTCCCAGCTCGACTATGGCCAATATCCACCATCCAAGCGACAATAAGTCAATATCTACTAAGGTAACTAGCAAGAGATTTATAACCTGTCATTCAGTAAAACATGTATTTCCGTAAAATATTGTAGCGATTTTAATGATAGCAAAAAACAAAAACCTTTCAGATGTTAATGATGTGTAAAATTATTTCTTAATATGCGTTATTTTTGCAGGAGCTTGATAAACTGCATAACAAGAAACGAAAGAATTATGCCTGTTCATTTTGTGACAAATCATTTCGGAAACCGGGTCACCTGAAAGAACACGAAATGATGCATACCGGAGAAAGACCTTTTACTTGCTCTATTTGTTCTAAAGCTTTTGTGACGGCAACCCGCTTAAAATACCACCAAAGCATTCACTCTGGACAAAGACCTTTTAAATGTCCTGTTTGTCCCAAAACATTTAAAACTGTGAACAATTTAAACACCCACAAACTATTTCACTCCGAACAGAAACCGTACAAATGTTCTATTTGTTCCAATTCATTCCGTCGGGCAAGTGATGTGAAAAACCACGCAAAAATTCATTCGGGAGAAAAACCGCACAAATGTTCCATTTGTGGAAAATCATATACAAAATCTGCTCACTTGAAAAGGCACAAAGTACGTCATTCTGAAGAGAGACCCTACAAATGTTCTTTTTGTTCCAAGTCATTCCATCGGTCAGAAGACGTAAGCAAACACGAAAAAATCCATTCAGTACAAGCTATAGAAAACCCGTTCAAGTGTTCAAGTTGTGAAAAGACATTCAGCCAGAAAGATTATTTAAGAAACCATCAAAAACGCATGCATGGTGAAAGCACTGCAGAATTTATACTTCCTTAAACCACACACAGAAAAATAGTTGGTCGATTTTACATTTTAAAGGGGAAACTCACCCCGTAAACCTAATAAAATATGAACAGCTCTCATCTAAGGGAAAATTTCCATTTCGTCAAATGGTAAAAACTATTACCATTCGACAAAGGGAAACTGACCCCCAAAAAATGACAAAAAGTGAACCTCAGTAGGAATTGAACCGACAACCCCATCGAATTCAACGTTCCTCAGGTCCTTCCCCTCAACCATTACTCCAAATTGCCACATTGAGAGGTGGAGTGACATCTTTCTATATTAGTACTAAAGCCAACCCAACTGCCCACCTCGAGGGGCAATGGCTGAATGAAAAACCCTGTTACAGTAATAGGAAATCTGTGTGTTTTTAAAAGGCCTCACTAAATACCACTGTAAAAGTCAAAGGTTAATGTTCCCCTTATAAGGGTAAGGTTCAACCATTCGTAATGTAAAGTTGAAATTTACTGTATAATTATTTTACATTTTCTAAAATGCAAAATTTACATTAAATTGGGTACCGAAATTCTAGAGTTTCCCCAGATGGGTGGTATTTACCTTTTACATTTCCTACTTTTACATTCTGTTTTCTGTGTGCAATACAACTTTCTATGTTTTCAAATATTCTGTTTTCGCTATTGTATATTTTCAGACTAAAAACGAAAAGTACTTTTACAGATATTATGGAATTAACAGTTTCTCTGTTAGTAAAACTTATCAATCTAACTTAATTGAATAGTGATGAACAACGGTAGAAGCAGTTGGTTTGGTCAGAATAGACAATGTCCACCGATATATTGTGGATGTAACAAGACATGATTTCTGAAAAAAATCTTAAAATATTTCTAAATATTCAATTTTTATATGCAAATCATACTGTGCAAAATTTCAAATATCAAAAACTCTGTATTACGTTTTTTAAATTATTAAATTCTCTTCATTTTAATTCAGTAAAAAACAATCGTATTTTTGATTCCTATAAAATCATTTCCGAATTTTGGAAACGTAACACATAAAGATGAAAATTGTATGCCCATTTTAAAGAGGTTGATGCTAAACGTTTGTAGTCTTCGTAAAACTACTGTCTCATATGTAATCAGTCCCGTACCCGCCCAGAACTTCGGTATGGCATCAAATAAATGGAAATTAGGGATTGGGAAGAGCACGACCGCAAAAAGCACCGAAAAAAGGGTTTAGTGCTGCCTTCGACTGCAAATCACCCCTTTTTTCTGAAATTTAGAATTGTCAATTAACTGAGTTAGTTACTATAACTCTTGTCAGTTATAAAATCAACTTTTTGTGAATCTTTTCTCTTAGTTGGACTTGCCATCTTATTTGGGTAATGTGAGAAAAATAGTGGGAAAATTGAATTAGGACAGATTTGCTAAGCAACATCAACATTGAAAGTTGGAGATATTATTAGTGAAATATTGTGCCAAATATTTTTTGATTATTAATTGTTTATTTAACACTAACACTGATTAAAGTGTATTAATATCATAAAACAAGTCATCTAAACTTTACAGTTTGTGACAGTAAAAATGTAAGTGTGTAAGTGTCGTATGTGTATTTCATTTTCATTGCCCAATATTTTAACATTTAATTTGTATTAGCAAATCAGTTGTATGTTGGAAAACGAACTAATTAATTGGTGGTAATTTTGTTAATAGGTAAACTTTTATGACGGAAAGTTTAAGAGAATGGGAATGTGGAATTGATTGCCAATGATGTCCCAGGGACGATTTATTCGAAATACACCCTGATAAAAATTGTTGATCTGCGATGTAACAACTCCAGAATAAATCAAACTAACTTTAACTAACGTCAGGTAAATGGAAATGAAAGAAACTAAGTTGAAAGTAAATTAGTAAATATTTTCACTATGTAAATATCTTAATATCACAAATGCAATGGTTTAGATATAAATTGTGTGTATGAGATTATAAAAAATATAACTCGTTTTTAGTTTTTGCCAACCTCTGATAAATAATTTATTCTTTACCTTGGATAATTTTGAACATTTGACATATTTTTAAAATTAACAGAAAACTTCATCTTGCTCTTCGAATTTCATTCTCAAATTCATCACCTAACCTCCTAAATATGAATGAAAACTGGACATTAACCAACGGGACAATCATTGGGGATACAAAAACGAAAATATTCAATCCTGTATTCCCGAATGCTACAAATGTTTTCCAAGCCGTCCAGAAAATAACCTCTAGTCACAATTCTGAGTTAAAAAATGTGCTAAACATAATTTCAGTGTTACATCCTGAAAGCATTCACACAACCTTCTTACCACAACTGTTTGAAAAAATTTTTTTATATAATTTCAACACTGTCATTTTTGATTCATTGGAAGAACTTTCGATTTGTCGAAGGAAGAAAATTCGGGATCAAGTATTTATTTCTGTAGATCCTAAATTTCAAGAAACGGTTCGAACCCGAATGGAGAAAGGAGGAAAATTGATTGAAATGTTAGACAGTGTTTTGAAAATAGTTTACAGCCTCTTAGTGGACAATGAAATCAGTGATAAAGATTTGGTTCATATAAACAGTGTTTGGAAACACTCCGCGAATAAAGGAGAGTTGGTCCAGAAAAACCGAAATGTTCCAGATATGATTGCAAATAGATACGAACATGCGGGTAGATATATTGAGGGATTTTCGTTCAGTTGTACTGCCACAGATATATTCGAAACCGTCTTTGGAGTCGATGATCGAGCAACTTTGGCAATGAAATCTTGGAAATGCGGTTTCCAATGTTATTTGGACGATCGCGAAAGTGCCCTTGGAAATTTAAAAATAATTTACGAGAAACAATCTGCTCTTTTTGGTGAGTGTGATCCCCAGACTCTAGAAACGGGTCGAAAAATCGCACAAGTGCACTGGAGTGAATACAATTTGAAAGAAGCAAAACATTGGGCGACAAATGTACTGAAAAAGTTGGAACAATTTGGAAATACAAACGAAAATCTTGAAGCTCTTAAATTAAAAATAATTATTGCAGCCGTACATGCAGATGAAGGCGACCATGAATATGCATTGATGATTTACGATGAAGTATCGCACAAATTAGAAAAACTGTATGGAAAAGATATTTGTGATTTATCGATAATTAAACACAACACGGCGTGGATTATGGAACGAATGGGAAAATTCGACGAATCTGTGATGATTCACAAAGAAGTGTTAGAAATTCGAGAAAGAACATTGGGAACAGAACATCCCCTCACACTAAGTACCAAAGACAGTCTCGAAAACTTAATATTGAAACTTAAGAGTTAAAACAAAAAATAATATAAAGTAACAGGTTAAACACCTTCGCCGCGGAAACCCTAGGCCTAGAACACTTATAAAATGATATCGTGTGTTTAGGTGGGATATAAATTGAAGTTTCACACATTTGATAACACGGATACTCAATTAAGTTTTCACATACCAGTGAAAATGTATATTACAATTGAAAAAACTTACATTTTGTTAAGTGAGTGCAATAAAAATTTTCTGCAATATATGGGGATACGTAAATGAATGTGAAATTAAAAGCAAATGATGATCAAGACTAACACGACTAACTAAATATCATGTTTTATACAAAAATCAAATTATTTTAGGTTAGTTCTAGTTCTTTTTTGTGCATCGACATTTTTGTAAATTTAAATCGACATTATGATTTGTAACACTAACACATGAATATATTTTTCGATATTAATGTAATGCAATCTAGGTATACATATAGAATATAAATGAGAGTGAGCCGGTAATATTCTATGCCTGGTCATGGCAGCGGTGAGAATTTATAAAATGACGCTCATTTGAGATTTCCATTAGGTTGCAAATTGGGTAAAGTTGTTGTAAATCAAAATTAAACAACAATGCGGTAATCATTTGTTTGCATGTGTGCAGATACTGATAATTAAAAATAATTATATAAAAAATAATTTAGAGAAAATATATTTTTGAACTTATGACCGGCCAAAATGGCAGGCCAGCTAGAGGGTAGTCCAAATTACACAACGTAAGATTAATGTTGTCAAAAAGAGGAATTCCCCTTACTGGATTAACAGTATTTAAAAACCACCCCAGGTTTTTCAGGCAAAGACCCCCTTTAAAATATCCGATGTTTTCATCTGTTTTTATGATTACGGTTGAGTATACAATTATTTGTTGGATTCTGATATTGCGGAAATTTATTAGCAAAATAATTTGATGCCCTTTAAAACCAGCTTCTGTAATTATCATAATAATATTATATATATTTTTTCCGGAAATTGTGCTTCAATTAAAATTGTAGGTCACTATTTTTCAAAGGATATCGGACATCATAAATATTGGATGCGATTGAGCGTTAAGTTGCAATTTATAATTTATAGGAGAAAAATAATACAATTTTGGCGACGCATTTTATTACTAGAGTGAGTCGATTTTTCATGTATTCTATTTTTAGCTTTTCTTTCCATTTATTTTGTCCATTTAAACATTATACCCTTTCATCCACCATCCAGTGGATGTCAGAATTATAGATATAACGAACGTTGATTAATTTGAGAGACTCGTTCACGAATAGAACGTATCGTGTATCGTGTTGAATTTTTTCAAAAATGTATGTAAATGCAATTAATACGTAATTGAAAGAATGGGAGGGAACAAGCACGTGGCTTTATGATTTTTTTTAATTTCTCTGGAATGGATAGGTGAATTTAAAATTTTCAAACGACGATTTGAAGCTCATCTTATGCTTTATCATTATTATTATAATGCACTTCTTCATTTTTTCGAACAAAAGTAAACCTATATGAGAAAAGAAAACCCTGTAAACTTATTTTTTAATTAGTAGAATAAGTTTACAAGACTTTCTTCTATAAGTTGACATTTTTTCGAAAAAAATGAAAGAGCATATTATGATAGAAAATAAAATAAGCTCCAAGTCGTCGTTTGAAAATTGTCAATTATTCAATTCGACTTTTCATTCTTCATTCCAGAGAAATCATAAAAAAGCTCATACAGCCACGTGCTTGCTCCCTGCCATTCTTAAGTAGTTATAAAATATTGTTATAAACAATGAACGCACGATACACTATTAGTAACTTACTAATAATAACAAACGATAAATGATTACTGTAAAACGGAAATATGAATAAACGAGTAAACAAACAATAAACCGGTTCAAACCGGGAGTAAAAAAGTAACGAATGAAACAGTGGCACTGGTATGAACTATGACACGGTAACCTTAACTGTGACATTGATTAGGTAAACTGTAAAACCGTGTTAGAAAATTTAAAAATGTAAAAAAATAATCGGAATATTCAATATTAAATATTCTCATAATTCAAATTTAGCGGTCTTCACTTTCAAACTTAAAAGTAGAATTCACAGAGCAGTATTTAAACTGCCGTCTGTTGTTGAGGCTGTATTAACGCATTAGTTCAAAAGGTCAATTCAAGACAAGAGACTATACAACCATTGAAAAAAAATTTTCATTCGTTTGATACTGTGGCGGATTTTTTCCTTGGTGGCGTGTATTTACTTGCGGGATTTTTACATTAGGGTTTCTCGTTGTCGCGGGTGCTTCAGTATATTAAACAGATATTGCGATTGAAATAATAATATGCGTTTACAGAAATATTGAACATATATGACGGTAATTTAAATGTCACTCAGGGCCGGTAATTGGCACGTGCGAACCGTGCGACCGCACGGGGTCGCAGCGGTCTGGGGGGTCGCAAAATTTGAGAATTTACACTATATATTTCACAGAATTTACATACTCAATAAAATAAAGTTTTCAGTAATTCAAAAAAAAATTAAAAACTGTTTTAGTAGTTTTGCAGTTTACTAGTTTTAGAATATTTAGATGAAGACTACTAAAGTAGAAGGTATAATTTCACTGCTAAAATGCATTTGGCTGATTCATAAATTAGTTTTTTTGAAAGCATCGAATTGTAAAAGATTTAAACACACATAAACTAAAATATAATGTCATCAAGGAGTAGTTATAAAATTGGTGCAATTTCCATGAAATTTTGAACATTACTAAGAAATACAAAAATTACTTAATGCTTTTTTAAATTACTAAAATCGTTCTGAAGGAATAGAAAAAAGGGGCAAATGGTTGAATGAAACCCCCTTGAAAATCAAACTTTAACTACCGTTAGCTAAAACATTTTCAGTGCTTTTAATATACAGCCCTTCTTCAGGAACTTTAGTTACTTTTGTATTCAATTGATCTTAGATTTTCAATATCGGCTCCAAAATTATTTTTTTCTGTTTTAGATTTTAATTGAAATCTTCACATTTTTTGAGTGAATAAATGCTTTACGGTTCACCAGGGTTTAACCCGAATTGGTTAATATGGGCGATTATATCTCGTATAATTGAATTATGCCACTCGTAAAAAGTATGATATTGACCATAATTGCTGTTTTCCTGACACTTTCAAAACAGAAAAAACCTTATAAAATTGCTAAAAAATTCGCGCTGCGCGCGAAATTCTTATGAGTCATTTTGGTCTACAATTAGCGCATTTTCAGTACTGAATATTTCAAACCCAGCTTTGAGACAGTTCTCTCCAAAATCAGGTTTTGTAGTCGATTAATTTACATATGTAACAGAATATGTAGGTATATTGAAAACCGTCACAATTAAAGGGTCTCATTTTGGAAGAATCCAAATTTTCGCACGGGGTCTCAATAGAGCTGTAACCGGCCCTGTTGTCACTCTTATGATATTCTAAGCTAATTCAATGTCAGTATATTACAGATTCACGTGAAAATGTACGCCAGCTTAAAACTGACTCAACATTTCTTGTTAGTTTAACCTTCAAGTTCAAGGCCTATATATACGCGAGTTGCTGGCCAAGTGTAACTTGTGTGATTTTGATGTTGCAATTCGAATACATTAAACAGCTTTTTTATTACCTTCATTACTCTTAGTGAGATAAGACGCATATGCAAATTAGCACAACAGTTATTTGAGTGACAATGGCGTACCCAGGATTTCTATTTGGTAGGGCCACATAATGAATACAGTGCAAAAAGTCCCCAATTCGCGCGTAGCGCAAAAAACTATAGAGATTTTAGGCCTAAAATAAGCCAAAAATAAAGTAAATTCGCGATTTTGGCAATTTTTTGTTATTTTTTAGACATTTTTTGCCTTTTTCTTGGCATATGGGGTGGCACGTGCCCCCTTGTCGGTACGTCCTTAGTAGTAGTAAGTTTTATTCAAAACTCTCTCCGACCGAAGGTCCACAGAGCCAACATAATCCACAAAACCAAATCCATAATCACATTACATTACATAATTATATGCTAACATATGACAAAATACCATGAAAAAACATCATGTTAGTATATATACTTATAATAGAGTTCAGAGGATAGGGGACAAGTCTATCTCTTGTCTCTAGGCAATTAAATAACTTATCTTAAGTAAGTAAGTAATGGAGTCTTAAGTATACAAGTCTGAGGAAAAGAATAGCAGATTTAATGTATAATTACCATACACGATAGAGTACCTCGTCCGAATTTGACTCATTCTTGCTGAAAACATACAAATACTTCATATCGATAACAATTCATAATGCGTTACAAACCAATACAACTCTGTAAGTAAACCCGCTACACGGTAACTGCGCAGCAATTACTTCTACTTCTTACGGTACGTCCTTGTTTGGGAGATTAAGCAATTGTTCACAAAATATATAAATATATCACAGATATGTAAAATGGATTTTGTTTAACATTTAGACCAAATCCGTGTAAGACTGAGTTTTTGGTATAAAATCAGTTACTTATTGGCGAATCACCTCATTTGGTTTCGACCAGTACCTGTGGTATCAGGAGCTAATATACTTATTAGAAATATTACCGTATTTACAATTATATAAAAGTTTCATTTTTTAGTCATATATTTATGATTTTTCAAGACAACATTATAAGGTTTCATTGTTAGAAGAATAAAATAAGATTTTGTGTTAAAGAAACCGCAGCAGCTCAGATATGTGGAAATATAATTTTCTTTTGTCTCTAATTATGGTGACTGCACAATGCTCACTATTTGAAAGCCAAGGCACATTTAGTAATGAAACGAAAACAAACTTGTACAAAAAATTGTGTTACGACCCCACCAAATTGACCAATATAATCGTATCGCGTAAAAGGGTAATTTGAATTAATTACTTACTTTTTACGCATAATGAAATGACGAAATTCAGGAAATATTTTAGATCATAGATGTTAATGAAATTATATCGGGAAATTATTATTGTCTTAACCGTTAATTTGTATAGTCTGATCTTGACCAAACGAGAGAGAAATGGGTTGTGCATTTGGGAAATGCCGTCGATAGATTTCATTTTGGATCATTGTTGAAAGGAGATGCACTTACATATGAAGATAGCTATGAAGATATGTGTTTTACAATTAGCGAACCACACATGCGCAAAGGAACAACCGAAATTGGATATTTCAATGGTTTTGGGAGACAACGCGCAACTACTTGGAAGTGCAAACCTTCAGTCGACTTTTTAGGAGTTCTCAGATGTAATCTCTCTAGCGCACTGCCTAGCAAATACCGTAAGCAATATAAAATCTCAATAATTTATGGATTACTTAATGAATACAACTAGTAATGTTTTTATGATGCTTTCAACTTTCCAAACATTGAATACATATAATTGCGTAGTTTTATTTACAATGCAATATATTTTTACAAGAAATATGTAATTTCTAACAGTATTTCCAAAAGTGTTATTTTTAATTTCTTTAGATGATGATTCATATTTTTACTTCACTTACACCGAAATAGAAGATTTATATGTGACAGTACATTGTTTCTCCAACGGGGAAATTGGTTGGGCGTCGACATCCTTTAAAAATACATTAACGAAAGCAGAGAATGAAGCCATAAGAAACCAAGTTGCGGCTCTTGGATTTCCGACAACGGATTTTGTACGACTGTATGGCGACGGTTGTAATAATACGGTCACAATAGAAAAAATGTATGACGCAATTTAAAATTTAAACAATGATTTGACACGATAGTTTTGTTAAATATTCCTAATAGTAAGAGATTATAAGTAGATTTAAACTATAAGTTGTAGTTAGCAAAAGAAATCTTCAATTCAAAATAACCAATAATTATATTTAGCTTAAAATACGTAAATACGTGCAATCGTGTCAAAATCGATTCTTTTAGGTTAAATACCCACAATTGTGTCAAAATAAGCCAAATAAATTCATTTTTTGAACAATTAGGTATACCAAATTTGTACGATACAATTTTAAAGTGAATAATATTTTGAGATTATTCCGAAGCAGTTATATAAAGAATTATAAAATAGAAACACCATAGATCCAAACGCATACAAATGCCTGACATATAAATCTATTATAATAATAACGGGGGTATTTCTATTATACTTAACTCCTCCTATACCGTACGAACCTGTGCAATACATCAAAATGACGAGAAAATTGTCGAAATCATAATGCATGGTCCAAACGAAATATTTTAATTTCGAAAATTAAAATTTTACCCTACTCATAAATCCGAGTTAGTGTTAGTAGGCATGTATGCTACTATAGGCGTATAAAAGAAAAGATAGAGTCGACTCGACTGTCGACAAGACCCCAGTCCCACATTGACATCACAAGTCCTATAATGACATTAAAAAACCAATATTTATATTTTTGTAAACGAAAAGTCACATATTCATACCAAAACCCCCTGATTCATACCAGCAGTTTTGCATCAAGATAGCGCCTACATCCCTCACAATATTAACCTGTGCAAAACATCAAAATGAAGACTAAATTTCCCATCTCGTAACGCTATTCCACATTTTTAGAAAAATATAATTAATAATATATTATATTTGACATATATTTAGTAGTTGCACTCACGCTGTCTCAGGCAGCGCAAGTTTCGCTAATTAGCATTAGCGAGTTTCCCCCTAGTTTACATTATAAATGTTTAGATAAAATTGAAATATAATGTTAAGGGAGCCTTTACCTGCAAGTGAGGCAATATCATAAAAATTCAGCTGAAACATATGTCCAAGTTTTGATTCTATGGCCACAGAAATTGCCCCTAATATTTTTACCTATGCTTACGGTAGCAAACAGCCACGATTGGTAAATGCAAACAAAAGTTTATCCCCATCGCTCTCCTGTAAGATAGATAGCCAATAGGTACATCTATGGCAATTTGCGGTGAGAAAAGCTTTTAGGATTCCCCTGAATATTTTTTTTTAGTCCACAATCTAAATATTACTTCAACGTCCATGTAGGCAAGTAGTGTGGGCATATGAAAATGCAATATCCAGCTTTTTCACTGCTTTCCAGCGGCTCCGTCGCTTGGTGTCTAGAGTATATATTGCACATTCGGAAAATTATCAAGGGGTTCATCCACACCCTGAAAGTTTAAAATATGGTTTGGCTGGTAAGATTATTATTAATACCACACAAAAATCAATTCAAAAAGGCCGTTTTAAGATTTGTTCGCATTTAATATTATCTTCCCATCACATTCATCATCATTAATTCGAAAGTGTTGATTTTTTCTCTTTAATTTATGACATCTGAGTTGAACTCCACAGAACTAACACATTACATAAATATAATATAATGTACATAAATACTATCTACATCCGAATTTTCTGATACGTATTTTACAGTTGTAATATTGCGCGTACTATAAACTTGTAGTGTAAAATATAAAATTAATTGAATGTCTAATTACAGTTTGTATACCAAATTAAAGTATACATTTATACCTTATTAATGTTTTGTAAAAAAAATTTGGACTCCTCTTCGATTCTTTCACAACGAGTAGGCCAACTTGCAAAACTGACAAACATAAACCACTGCAAACCAGTGCAGTCTAATGGTGAAATAAGCCAATAGTTGTACTGTAGATCACACAGACAGACAGACACAACAAAAGCATACAGTAGTTACAGATAAGTTGTAAAGTTTGGTCGGTAGATGGTGGTGAAATGGTGTGAGGGTTGGTCTGTAGTAAAACTGAGATTAAGTTAGCGGCTTTTATTTGAAACCAAAGTTTATTTGACATACAGGCTCATTGTCAGTTGAGTAGTGTTGGACGTTAGTAGTAATAGTAGTGAGTTGGTAGGCTGTGTAGGTGGTACTGATACGTATACAACCAACAGTCACAGTGAGGTAGTGAGTGTTGGTGCGAACAGTGACAGTGAACGTTAGTATATTGTTTGTAGTAGTAACAGTGACAGTGAGGTAGTGAGTGTTGGTGAGAAGAGTTACAGTGAACGTTGCAATGACGTTTGTAGTAGTAGTGAGTTGCTAGGTTGTATTAACCCTGCAGTGATGATAATAGGTCATAGATCATGAAGGAGTTGACCGATTGACCTCATCTTTGAGCTGGATCTGCCAATGGACCTCTACAACCCGTGTAGTGTACCAAGTTTGTGTTCAATATCTCAAACCGTTTTCAAGTTATTAACACTGCAGTTATTATATTAGGTCATAGGGCATGAAGGAGTTGACCGATTGACCCCATCTTCGAACTTAGCCGTCCCATGGACCTCTGCAATCAGTGTACCAAGTTTGAGTCCAATATCTCAAACCGTTCCCAAGTAGTTGTGTTGACAGATACATAGATAGATAGACAGACAGACAGACAAGACACATGCATATAATGGCTTCACCATTAAATAAATAATAGATTTGACTACTAAATTCTCAGAATCGGTTTCCAGTCGAAGACTCCAATTTTTAACTGTTGAAAATAATATAAGTAATATAGAAAGTTCTAACCATTTAATAGTTGCTCAATATATTGAACAGATTGATGAACTTGATATTGAGGACGAAATGGTAAAGTCGGAAAGCCAAGACGTGTTCGCCGAAAACGAGGATCCCTTTACTTACTTGTTCTGCGAGGAAGAACAGAATAATATAATCGTCCCTCATCCTTTGATCAACGAAAATTAAAATCTGAATAATCCAGTAGGGTCAGATCAATTCGAAATAAACTACGAAATTGTTGGAAATGAAGAGGAACCTGCAACCGCAACAGTGTCTTCATCTTTACGGCAAATTGTGACTACGGAATCTTGCTAGGAGAAATCAGCTGTTATAAAGATGCCACACATTATTCTAAAAAGTAAGTGATACAAACTGAAATTTTTAATATAAATATTTTAATAAAATACTGCACGGTAATAGAGAGTTATTCTACGACAATATTATGATTTATAATTAATAACATTATACATACTACTTCATTAAAGTGAGCCAGCCTAGGTTAGCTTGATGGTATTGACTTCCTATTCTAACTATCAGCTATCCTGAGATCGTAAACCACGGTCACTGGTAAATTTCACAGTGTCTTAGATGACAAGAAAAAAGTCAGACGCCCTCAGGCTCCTGCAACGTATTGGTTTGTGGTATGTTGTGAAAAGTGTAGCCCGAGGGCTGATGGTAATAATCTAATCTAATCTATGTAGTATTGTGAGTGAGGGAATGTATTAGACGTTCTTAGGAAATAATGCCTGGCTCAGCTACTCTGTATGATGGTTCATGCATATTGAGTTGACTGAGAGGCAGGAAAATCTAATAATTATGTCTAATATCTAATCTGTGTAGTTAGCGTATACAGATTATGAATATTATTGACCATTGACTGATTACCCATGCTCAACTTAAATTTCATTAAGTTCGAGATGGTAGTCTTTCAGGTTCATAATAACAATGTCGAAAGACAGTGAAAAATGCAGATTACTTCAAATAAACCTATCAGGTTTGAGAGGTAGTTCTCGACTTATCTACACCATGATATGTTGGGACCTGTAAACTAAAACACACACACTTCATTAAAGTTTTATTACTTTGTGAACTGATTATTTAAAAATATATTAATTTATAAATTTATTTAATTTAAGGATTACCTGGCCACATGAGGTTAACGACAAGGAGTGGATGAAAAACTATTCGTGGCTATCTATCTGGACGTGATTTAAATAGAAATGGGTCTGATATTAGCAATATCACGAAGAAAACCAAAAATTGTGTCGTTGAAACCTCCAAAAAGGATCAACTTTTAAAACCTAAACACACAAGAGGGAAAAAAGTTCGTTCAACTACTTGCAGTTACTGCTTTGAAAAGTGCAGTACACCAACGACATTAAAAATTCATGTCAGAACGCACACTATGGAAAAACCTTTCGAATGTGCTACGTGCAAAAAGCGTTTTCCGAATTCCAGCAATTTGAGAAGACATTATATGAGTCACACTGGAGAAAAGCCATTCAAATGCTTGCTTTGTGGAAGGTGTTTCATTCAGTCAAGCGATTTGAAAATTCACGAAATACTTCATACTGGAGTTCAACCCTACAAGTGTTCATTTTGTGAAATCACATTTATCTCATCTAACCGGAGAGCAAAACATCAACGACTCAATCATTCCACTCAACTAATTTGACGCGTTTAAACATAAAACTATTATTATTTTAATCGTAAATTTCCGTTGATATTAAAGAATTACATGACGACATTTTTGCTAATTCCCTGGTTTGATATTGTAAGACATTAATCTTCTAACTTTAATTATTGTTATTGTCAGTTATTATGAACCAGCGAAAATGTACATTAAAAAGGAGAAAAATCAGATTTACATTTTGTTAAGTGATTGCAAAAATATTTTTGTGAAATGCATGAGGACCCGTAAATGAACATGGAATTATAAACAAATGATGATCAAGACCATTTAAATATAAAGTTTTATATGAAAATTAAATTATTTTTGGTTTATTCTAGTTCTGTTATGTGCATCGATGTTTTTGAAGATTTTAAATCGGCATTATGGCTTGTAATACTTGTAAATGCCATTCTATCTGAATGTAATGAAACCTAGATATACATATCACAGAATATAGATGAGAGTGAGACTGATTTTGGGATTTTGTTTTGGAGTCGGTTTATTTGGAGAATTTGTCTGTCCGCCGCGCCGTTAGGATTCTATGCTAGGTCATGGCAGCGCGGTGAGAATTTAGAAAAGACGCTCATTTAAGATTTCCATTTAGTTACTTGCGCTTGGTTGTAAATCAAAATTAAACAATAATGCGTTATTCATTCGTCTGTATTTGTGCAGATACGGATTAATAAAAATATTTATACAAAAAAAGAATTTAGAGAAAAGTAGTTTGTTAACTTTTGGTCGGCGAAACAGGCAGGCTAGCGAGAGAATAGTCCAAATTATACAATGTGAGATTACTAATGTAAAACAATGAAATTCTCTCTGCTGGCTTAACTTAATTTAAAAATCTCCCTGGGTTTTTCAGGCAAACACCCCCTCTATAGAATGTCGGAGATTTTCATCTCTGATTTTGAGTTGAGTATACAATTATTTGTTGGATTCTGATATTGTGGAAAATTAGCAAAATAATTTGAGGCCTTTTCAAACCAGCTTCTGTAAGTATCATAGTAATATTACTTGTATTTTGTACGGAAATTTTGCTTCAATTAAATTTGTAGGTCACTAATTTGTTTTTGTCTCATTTATTTATATTTGGTAGAAATCCCGTGTGCTAAACGTATATGACTGTTGAAAGATAATTTGCGAGGATACTTCAGATGACAAATTAAGCACTCAAATTTTCGGCTGCTGTGTATATCCAAATGAATTGTCAAATTCATTTTTGAGCTCAAGTTCTTACCACAAATGTGACATACATATAATTTGTGCCCGGTGTGCTTCGAAAGAAAGTGATCGATGTAATGGAACATTGAAATAAAAAGTGTTGAGCAAATACTGCATTTGTATCGGCATATCAAGTGGTGGAAACCTTCAATGTGACTTCTACACTGTTTTTCTGTGTCCATCACTCTTCCACAACGCACACATTTCTGCTTGTTTTCTCCAGTTTCTGAAAAAATCAAATGACAAAGTTTAAAATATCCGCCCCTCTTTGAGATTACATTTAGCATTAATTATGGGTAAAATGGATAAATTTATGATGTTGGATTTATATGAATGCACAAATGCAATTTTGCAAAAATTGAACTTCAATGTGGTCCAATCGGTAAACTGAATTTTTCAAAAGATGTCGGACATCATAAATATTAGATATAATTGAGCGTTAAGTTGCAATTTATAGGAGAAAAAATAATATAATTTTGGCGACGCACTTTATTACTAGAGTGAGTCGATTTTTGATGTATTCAATTTTTATCTTTTCTTCATATTTTGTCCATTTTAAACATTATATCCTTTCATCCACCATCCAGTGGGTGTCAGAATTAAAGATATAACGAACATTGATTAATATGATTAATTTGAGAGACTCGTTCACGAATAGAACTTATCGTGTATCGTGTTTAATTTTTTCAAAAATGTCTGTAAATGAAATTAATGCTTATTAAGAATGGTAGGGAACAAGCACGTGGCTTTAGGAGTTTTGCATTTCTCTGGAATGAAAAGTCGAATTGAAAATTTTCAAACGACGATTTAAAGCTCATATAATGGTATTTACTGAATTTTAAAAATAAGTTGATTGTAATGAATGCGTTTATTTTGCCCGTTATAAGATATATGATTGTAATATATGGTACTGCCAGTAGCAATAATATTAAAATAGTAGAAAATGTGTTACGCAGAGCTGGGAGATTTATCTTGGACTTAAATAGATATGATAGCGTTAAATCGGAAATCACTGATTTGTTAAAGTGGTTCTTTCCAGAATATATGTACAAATTTGAAGTGTTGAAATTTGCATATTCTATGTACAATGGTGACTGTCCAATCTTTTTTAAAAATTTAATTGATTTTAATAATTTTGAAACTCGTAAAACGAGAACGGGCACGTATAATTTTCTGCAGGACGCAGATATGGGTACGTTTGCTAAGAGAGCATTCTCTCACCAGGCACTTAGTAATTGGTGTAACATGCCAGATGAAATAAAAAATTGTAACTCATTTAGAGAATTTTCAAAGACTTTAAAGGTTTATCTTTTAAAGGAACAGCTTGATTCTTGTAATATGAACGAAAACGTATGTAACTATTCATGCATTGACTCAGTAATATCAAAATAATTGACTAAAATGAAAATTCAAATCACTGATGTAACTTGAATGATTATTTCTAGAATTGTTTTATACTATGAAATAAGATGTAAATTGTATTGACGATGAAACTACCTCAATTTTGAGGGTGTCGTCACTTAAGAGTAAATAAATAAAAATAATGCTTTATCATAATGCTTCATTTTTTCGAACAAATGTCAACCTATAGGAGAAAAACTGTTAAACTTATTTATAATTATTATAATAAGTTTTCAAGACTTTATTATATAAGTTGACATTTTTTCGAAAAAAATGAAAGAGCACATTATGATAAAGAATAAAATAAACTTCAAGTCGTCGTTTAAACATTTTCAATTTGACTTTTCATTCCAGAGAAATCACAAAAAAGCTCATATAGCCACGTGCTTGCTCCCTACCTACCATTCTTAAGTAGTTATACATTGGTATGAACAATGAACGCACAATACACGATTAGTAACTTCCTAATAATAACACACGATAAATGATGATCGTAAACAGTAAATATGAATAAACGAGTAAACAAACAATAATTAAAATGGGAAAAAGTTGTGAATTTACAAATAACCTTTTAACCTTTGATTTTGATTTACCTTTAAAGTATTGATAAATTTGTGACGTTTCTGCTTCTGGCAAAACAATAATGTCCCCTTCTTTAATTAAGTTGAAATGAGGATGATGTTTATTTTTCTTTTCATTTTCTTCTGGTTCCACTTTATTATTCTCTAATTTAAGAGATTCTTCGTCGTCATGTTTCTTAAGGCGACGTCGTAGACTTCTTTTTGTGGAACAACTATGCCTGCAGACATGGCAAACATTTATTGATTGATTCGTGTGTTTGTGTACGAAATGCTCGGCACAATGCGCTTTGTCTGCAAAGACCTTGAGACAAACACTACATTGATAACTATTTTTTAAAGAATGTCGAAGGATAAGATGGGTTTCACATTTTTCAAACGTGTACACTATTTCGCCGCACTTGAAACACTTGTAATTGTTGTCTTCTATTTCTGCAAAATCACACAAGACATAAAATCACTTTGAACACAAAACTTTTATTTTACATTCAGAAATATGTAACTTTAAGTACAATCGGTCATGGAATTGAATAATATATAGTTATAACTGAATTTGCAAGCATTGGGCAAAGATACGGTAAAATGTGTCAAAATTATCTATTTTTATAAATAATGTTTTATATTTCCAAACCTGTCTATGTCCCAACGTATTTTGTATCTTGGAATCTTCTTACCTGCAATTGGTACACTATTTGACAGATCATCTATTTATATTGATTTCCTCCAGACTTATTTTTAACCATATAAATGAAAAGCCAATAAAATGAAATTAATCTTTGACTTCTAAAGCATTGAAAAATAATTATTACAAATACGATCAGTCGATCAGTGATATTTTTTAATATTCTTAAATGGTCGTAAATATTTTGTATTTAGAAATGTATTGAGCGAGAAACAGTACGCTCGTAGTAGTTAAGCACTAGTTTCTAGACTTGTAATCGCTCTTGCTGTGTATTCATGAGATGATTGGTGATTTACTTTTTAATAATAAATTGAATTGAATCGAGCATACTTGTTTGCGTCTTCAGGATTTTTTATGATAAAGAATTTTTCGGATTGAATTTTAATATTTTGAATTTTAAAACTGAACAAGGATTATTAATTTGTATTTTTAATTTTGTATTTTGAGAAAAAGTGTATACCTATACACATCTCCCACAATAGCCACAAGCTTGTAAATTTGTAAAATAAGAGAAATAGATAAAAAAAGTGAGTCTAAATTAAACAAGAAATAATATTCTCACGTAATATTCGAACAAGGGCGTATCTAGGGAGGGGTCACAGGGTGCCCGGGCACCCTCCCAAACTGCTCAAAAAATAGGTTATTTGCGGCCGAAGGCCGCAAATAACCAATTTTTTACACTTGGGCACCCCCCCAAATGTCAATCCTAGTTACGCGCCTGTATTCGAATCAATTACCCTAAAAATGTTTGCAAACTTCCGCCATATCTCCTTTCACACGTACGATATCACCTTCTTTAATGAAATTGTAAACACTTTTAGTTTCTAACATCAAATCTATTTTTCGTCGTTGAACATTTTCACAGGAACGTAAACTGTGGATTGTTGTGTAACATCTTCATTATTAGGAACAGTCAAAAGTGGGTCGGTATCATCCGATGATAAAATTTCGTCTACTTCTTGTTCGGGTTCAAATTTTAACATTTCGTATAATGCTGTAGAAGATTTGTCGTTTTCACTTTCCATGTTTTTATTGAGGGTATCCAACATTGCAGATACTCCATCAGTCCATCCACTGAGAACGTCATTTTCCAAAATTTGTAAAAATACTTCACTCGTTTCGACATCATTATTAGATTCGTCCTTACAAATAAAATTTGCAGCTGTGTCCCCTGTCAAATCTATCGGGTTGGTTAATTCCAAGTCGGAAGTTGTCAGGGGTCGGGGTCGAACTTTAGTAGTATTGTTGCAATATTCACTAAAACTTTCAATGGAATGATTTTGAAGCTGTGGTTCACATTATACGAAAGGGTTTTCTACTTTCATATTTGAATGGGACAGTGGATTGTTTTCAGGAATTATTTTAAGCATGGCATCATTGACCTGATTAGGATATTCATTTGTAGAAAATTTGTTTTTAATAATGTCGCCGGAAATAAAAGCACCTTCGTTCCGCTTTCGCTTTTTGTCTGATTTCAGACATCCAAGAATATGCCTTTCACAGCTTTTATTGCAGTAAAATTTCCTTTCACACAAAGAACATTGATACTTCCGTACCCCCAAGTGAAGAATATCTACGTGGCGAACCATATTGCGACGTCTCTGAGCCTCTGACTCACCACTCCACAAAAATTGCATGTATAACCAAAATCCGTTTCTGTAAAACCAAAAGGGAAACTAATGATGAATACATAAAAAAGTTAATATTTAAAAAATAAATGTTTCAATTTACTATATAAAAATTGTCATTTATTATTAAGGTATAAAACAAAAACAACACGTGATAAAAGAAGCCAGTAAAGGAAAAAACAAAAACCCGCTTGAGGGAAAAAGAGGTTTAGCTTTTGGGTGGTCGAAAACCTAAAAAAGCCCATTCAGGTGGATTTTTCTAACCGTACGTATGTATACTTAAATGGGAAAATCATTTAATTAGTCAAATTTGTATAAAATATTCTTCATTTGTTTGTCATAAAATTTATATATGTACCAATCATTAAATAGTTATTCAGTTTGGGGTTTTAACAAGAAACTAAGTAAATATATGGTGAAAAATGCAATTGGATTTGAAATTACTGCTAGATTTTGGCTGTATTCACATAAACCCATCACCCATAAGGTCCATTAACAGAAGAAAAACGATGGTTGTGGATTTTTTAATTAAAAGACACATGGTAGTTGGTTTTTAATAAAAAACCATATCTACATGTAGGCTCACCGGGCTTGAGCCCCCCCCCAGATGACCGAAAAAAAGGGTTTTCAGGAAAAATTAGGCAGCAAATTTTGACGTTTTCTGGGATTTGAGCCCTCCCCAGACGGTTCAAACCCCCCACTACAAATTCATAGATACGGCCCTGGTTCGTTTTTAATAAAAAACACCTCTGGTTGTTAGCTTTTAGTAAAAAACTATTATTGTTGGTGTATATAGAAAACGCATGTGTTTATCATTTCCTGTGAAAAGCTCTATTACTTAATACTGTTGTTGCCGCATTATGATTTTTAAATACCAAGTAAATAAAGTCGTAAAAATATACTTTGAAAATGCATTATACGTTCTTCAGTGCGATGGAATTTGACGGCATTGATCCCACTCATACTGGTAGACTGCCTGAATGACTCTCTTTTTTGCAAATGTTAAGTTTTGGCGTACTTAGTTTAATGTCTCTTCTGTTTAATTCATCCAAATGAACTCTTGCTAAATGATTGACAACCCTTGCCCGATCAAAATGTTTAAAGTCGCAAAACTCACACTGATATCGAACAATTTTTAAATGAACATTGCTAACATGTCTCACTAACTGTCTCCTTGATTTTTTAACAACCACACAAAACTTACATCTGAATCCTTGTTCGTGCGGCAACTCTGTAAAAATATTCACATATAATTTAATGAAGTTAAGAAGTTTTTTGGAATTTTTTAAATGTTAATTTTCGCTGTATAAATGAAATGTAGGATTTGATGCTTACTTTTGGCATAGTCAGATTTAGAAACGGACAATTCGCTTTTCCTAACGGCAATGATACCATCTTCGGACTCCAGTTTTTTATATTTGAGTAAATTATAAGCATCACGAACTTGCGACAACGCAATATACGGACAATACTCTACCAAGAAACACGAAACAATAATTGATGATATTTTAACCACCCACTATATTCAACGTCTATAAAAACTGTAAAAGGGAAAAGTATTTTTGATAAAGTGGCATATCAATAAAAGGTATGCCCGCTTTTTAGTAAGTAACTTTTAAATCTGTGTGTATATTGACAAACATTTATTATAAACTAAATAGTCAGTAAAATATTTGTACCTTTGACTAGTGATCTTATAAAATGATGAATTTTTGTCTTTCACGTCTTTTTCATGGTCCGCAGCGGATTTGTCGTTTAGGTCATTATTTGATTCTAACTGATTCTGTGATTGTGATAGACTTTTGAGAACGCTCTTTTTTATCTGCGTTTTAAGTTTTTGAATATTATTTTCCATTTCATTTGCCTTTTCATGTAAATCGTGCAAAGTTGAGACATTAGAGTAACTAAAGTCACAAAATTTGGGGATTTGAATTTCCTTCTTTAGTTTCGATATGCAACTCCAATTGAAATATGGATGGCGATAGTTAATTTTCATCAGATCGCAATAACCCAAAAATATTTGCGTGTCCTGCTGTTTACAATTTTCTTGATTATTAATGCAGACTTCTTCAAAACAGTTGACACATTTGTTGAATACTTTCGCGGACAATTTGAGAGCAGCAATTAACATATCTTTAAGTTGCTGATGCTTGTTGCGAATATGGAAGTATATATTTGACTTTTCGTAACATTTCGTACCGCAATATTTACACATAAATCAGTTTATATTTCTGTGAATATTACGCATATGCCTGATTCTATTTATTTTGCCTACTGTCACATTGATTTCGCATATTTTGCAAATGTACCCTCTGTTTGTACCTAACATATACAAGAAACATTCAATTTATTGAAATGCGAATTCACAATTAAATCTTAATATTTATTGATGTTACATTGTTATTAAGTAGCGCAAGCTACTTTATAACATTGTGCTCTACGTCTGTCCGTCCGTCTGTCTGTCTGTCTGTCCGTGCCCGCTATAACTCACGAACGGATGAACACAAATGGTTCCAACTTCTCATATGTGACCACTGGGTCACAACAAAAATCCTATTGAAAAATAGAGTCAATCGGTCCACTCCTTCATGAATTTTGACCTTTTAGAATAACTACTGTGTTAATACAGTGTCAACAATACACCGCATTTTAAATACTGCCAAGTCTTTTTATATTTGGAAGTGAAGACTGCCAAATTTGAAATTTAAAGATGACCGCTAATGTTTAAACATTTTGAAAAATGAGAATTATTATTTTTAAATTTGAAATACCGTTAGAGTATTTGTAGTTATTCGACTGCTATGTAACTTATTTGACAACTGTTTCCTTTAGTGACTTACAATTAATCATGTATACTTGTGCTACTTTATTACATCTGTTTTGACCGGTTTATTGATTTATTAATATAGAGAACATTAAATGCTCCCTATAAGATTAATTACATAAAATATTCTGATCCAATATTTTAGTTGAGATTATCGTAGTGAATGCATGTACTCTCTAGAAAATATTATTTACAAGGTTTGTGGGTTTGTCCTTGTATTTCTTCAGCACAGCCATCTACAGGATGTGCTGCATTCAGCAGCAAAGGGAATAGTTCATTTTGCGTTGTTGCATCAAACAGTTCATAGAATATGCTGCTTGTTGCAGTTATCCAAACAATGTGTCCATAATGTATACAATAGTGTTATTATCATTGTGGAATTGCAAGCCTACAAGCATTCTGTGAATACGTACAGCGTGGAAACTATTCCTGCTCATACAGTTGGTTCGAGTCTACTGTGATTTTACGAAGCATAAACATAAATTGCAGGCTAATGTTTTAGTATTAAAACGCAAACTGAGATTAATCTTGCACTAAGCTATAGGAATTGTTAACTCTATGAAAATTTGTAAAAAAACAGATATTTTATGCGTGGAAACGACCCCAGTGACTTATAAGTAGTCGGTCAATTTAATCTGTTTACATCTGTTGCAATGCTCAAAATATAAATAAGTCAGTAAAAAATAAAGCAATATTATTTTAAACCGAATTTACAAAGTGCACAACTGAAATTATTTGTGACATGAATTTATACACTGAAGTTAAAAAGTTTTGTATGAACTAAAGAAGGGGCAGGTTAAGACGATGACAGTTAACCAACCAATACTATTATCCAACCACCATAGTTATGTAATTACAATCAATACTATGCCAATTACTCGTTTTTTTAAATAAAAAATGTAAACATAGGCGGAGTTTCTTGCATTGAAATCAATATTTTGTTAAAATGACATAAGGATGAACTCCACTGAGTAACTTCAGATGATCGTAGAGCAATACTTAGAATGAATCTTTGCCTACCAAGCGGATAAACGCACGGTTACATACATACTTTGCCGAGAAGTTGTATCATATGCAAGTTCAGGTCGTGCTCCAGGCGCAGCTGAAAGCTAAATTCAGTGCATACAACGTGGAAAGCTTATCTTGCTTACAGTATTTTCAGTTACAAAGCTTCTGTAACCTAAAATTGTACTTGCGGAGAGAACAGGCTTAATTGTAGTATTAAACTCAATTTTTTATACTCTGACAGTATACCGTAAGGTTTTATACAGGCTGTGGAGTTGCTACTATACATGTGTCGAGTTTTAGGTCTAACTGTGATGGAGGAAACTGAAAGCTGAATAAGTACGTATATCGTAGTTGTCACTTACAACTTGTAGTTCGATAAGTTTGAGGCTTTTATTTTATTATTGGCATAGACAGAGCGTAAATCTCACATACTCTATTATTCTATTATTCTGACATATTCTATTATTAAGACTCAACTTAACAACACAAACCAAATAATGTTACCTCCAAATAATATTATCTGATAAAACAAGTATATGCAACTAGCTGAAATCGGATCCAAATCCTTTAGCAAGGAATATTATATTTGCACATGTAGCCAATGTGAATAATGCTAATGGGAGTATATCTATGACTGTTAACTATATAAATTAAATATACTTAAGTTGGCTAAATTATTTTATACTTTTAAACTAAACTTCAACAGTTGTTTTTTACACGGTTGTTTACAGCTGCATTTTGTAAACAATTAAATTTTTCCATCAAAATATGAATCGAAATAAATTTTCCCAAGTACAAACAAATGACCGATGTACTGCGTTTAACCTTCTTTTTATCCAGCTAACTCAGTATACAAGATGGACTGCATTTAGCAGCAGCAGAATAGTTAGTTTCAAAAACTTTGCCGTGTAAAGCATAGAATTTGCTACGTCTACTTGTAGTCAGAGCCGTAAGGACGAGGGGGGCAGAGGTTGACGCTCCTCCCGGCCGGGCCCCGAAGGGGCCGGGCCGGAATGTAATATACACTAGACATTTTTTGAAATTTTCGGTACTTATGACTAATGGATTGACACACTTGTATATTTACTTGATTCAGCTTTTTATTCTGCGTTTAAAAAGCTCTTTATTATTATTATTAATTTGAAAATGTATTATAAAACATTAATAGGTAAACTGCTCAAAAGTTTGTAGATCCTTATGTTTTCAAACTTATATATTTTATTATAGTACGTGCGTCCAAACACAATTGAATGGTCGCAATAAATCAATTAAATGGTCGAAAAATAGCTAATGTAAATTTTTCTCAAGCATTGTAATTTCCTGATTGTTGTGCTGCAAAAACTTCAACATTTTCGCATTCAATTTTTTCTCCTAATAAGTTGGAAAGATACTAAAATTTATAAATTTGTTTAATCTTCTAATATCTGAGCTGTTTAAAAAAGCTAAGTTTTTGCAATCAACTAATTCTGATAATTCTAAAGTTGAAAAATACAAACATTTCTGAATTCCTATAACTTCCTGTTACTTGTATAATATGCACAAATGTTTCATCACATTTAATCATTTAATCTATCATAATTTTGACTGTTTCAAAATGCAAAAAAAACATTCCTATTATATCCTGATTATTGATTCGTTTAAAATTGCCAAATTAATTTTCGACTTCATTTAATCTCCTCATTATTTTGTCGTTATAAAGATATTAAATTTGATTAGTTTCTTTCCTGTTCTGATAATTGGGTTGCTTAAAATTGTCACATTTTTTCATTCCATTTATTCACTTAATTATTTGACAGCCAAAAATACAAAATCTTCTGCATTGATTCAATGATTGAGTTCATTCAATTCATGATAGTAATTGAGATGCATAAAATTGCTAATTTTTCACACACCATTTATTATCCTGAATTATGGACTGTTAAAAATGCACAAATTTCTGAATTGCTTTAATATTCTAATGGTTTGGAAATGAAAATTTTTTTTCATTCCTTTAATTGCCTGCTAATTTTAATGTTAAAACGTTCTAAATTTTCTGACTGCATCACTGCATGCTATCTTCGGACGGTTGTGCTGCTGAAATTTGCAAAATTTTCACAAACACTTCAATCTGGTAATGATTTAAGTTGTTTAAAAATTGGTGATTGTGGTATTGAAAATATAATGTCTTTTTAATCTGTGCGCAGAAGCATTAGGAATTTCTTACATTTTCTTACTCATTTTCAAATACAATTTGTAGTTTGATAATGTGAAGCGTATTCTAAAATTACAATCGCCGTTTACTTTTCGGCTTAAAAATGCACCAATTTATGAATAGCCTTATTAGCTTTTATCTTCTTAACATTTTTCTTTTCATTAGCTAATATAACTTTATAAACAGACAAAGCTACTAACTTGAGAGAAAAATACAAGTTAAATTGAATATAATCGGCTTATTAGAGAGGCCGGGACAATAAAAATTGTTTGACTTTCCTCCCGGCCGGGTCATGCCTTGTTACGGCCCTGCTTGTAGTCGTACTCATATTATTTCTGAGTTAGTTATACAATCGTACCAATATTCTCAGTTTAGGTAAAAAGTTTAACACCTATAACATATTTTCATGCTTAGAGTTTGTGGACTGAAGGCTTGTAGGATTTAGAGTGTAGCTTGCTACAAAAAAGTAAAGATGTATGTTCGCCTGTGCCTTTTGCTCAACATTAGATAAGTTTCCCTAATACCTAAATGCTTGTATCTTATACTATTGTAAATGAATCATTTAGCCACATAACAATTCCGAAAAATTATATACCTAGTACCAAGCTACTTTTAATATTCATGTCCGAGGTAGGCATCGTAGAGATATATTACTTACAGTCTTACAGTTGTTACCGCGGGTCATTCTTGTTTTTTACGGCCCTACATAACAAAAATTCGTTCACAAATAATTATAAATATTCCTGTTTTATAATTAGTTTATTAAATTTAATTATACATGTATTATTTACTAATTAGTTCTATTGCAACAGTATTTATGAAATGATTGATTTGAATCTGCTATTTTAATGTTATTCTT